>SKCR01030458.1:0-108149 GCA_019454045.1 Zanthoxylum bungeanum | reverse complement strand
CCGACTCAAGTACCTCAATACTGCAAGAACTCAAGGAACTCCTCAAGCCCGCGACCCACGGTTTTCTTCAGAACCTCTGAAGTCTCTGAGTAGATTATACACCAATGACGCCGGAACTCTGACTACCAACTTCCTCCTAAAGAACTCTAAAGGCTTAGGGAATTTAGGTTAAGTTGTGTTGAAGGTTTATCAAAGAAACATTCACACCATCAATAAAGAATACAAGAAGATAAGAAGTCTTCAATGGTGGAATCAAAGAGAGTTGAAAGCTTTGAGAGGTTTTGGCTCAAGGAAATATGCTTCAACTTTTAGGGAAGGTGGCTCAATGTTTGTTTATATAGGTAGGGCAAAGGAAAAGGTTTGCTAGTGTTATTTTGGCTTTAAAACGTGTCTAAGAAAACCTGCATACACAGGGACGTTCGAACGCACCTCAAACGCAACTCAAACGTAAAGTTTTTGTCTCGAAAATGTTCGAACGCAAGTACGAATGCAACACGAACGCAGTCGCGGACTGGTTTACAGGTGCAACTTAAAATGCTTGTAACTTTCTCGTCTCTTGGTCAAATCATGAGTTCTTTATATAAACGTGATCGTCTTCAAGTCTACTTTCCAATGAAACTGACCTCATATAAATTTGATCTTTAAATCTTCTGAAATATTCAAAAGAGTAAACATCGCTCGGATAACTCCATCAGATTTTGTCCAATTGCTCCAAGATCTTCAAGACTCATTACAAACTCAATTGAACTTGTTTTGTTACAGACATGCCAATAAAAATGGAACTAAAAATCTCCCATTTGGCATTCTGTGACAAAAACAACTACCTAATACAAAGACTACGGTAATAGACCAAAAATAAAATAGTCAACCATCAAAACAGTGACTTATTAATAAAGACTCGATCTAATACCTAACCAAGTAGTCTTGACATAAATTCACCACAGCAACAAATCTGCTTACCTGAAACATCCAAAAACAACAATATACCGTGAAAAAAGCATTGGGATTATCAGTTAACATAAAGCAGGCAAAAATCTCATGCATGAACAAGTAGAAATCCCTCTCCCCCTTAATCTTAACTCCCCTTAAAACGGAGATATCGAAGGGATATTCTACGGCTCCCTCATATATTAAGGCTCTTCCCCTTAATATATTACCTCCCCATTTTTGTCACGAAATGACAAGGGTAAAAGAAACAGGAAAAATAACATGAGAACATGAGACAACACATGCAAAAGCATAAACAGACAGGATACTCCCCCCGCTAACAGGCACATACAGTTAGCAAAATAACATACGAGAAGCAAACTAAAAACTCAGAAAGGTGCACAGGAAAGAAGAAGAAAAAAAATTGGTATGCAATAACATGAAGCACACACAGGTACATACTGAGATAAATAAAAATCCTATCAAAAACTGGTTGAAACAGCATTTAAAGCTGACACAATGATACCCAGTCAGTATTCAGCTGTTTATGACATGAAACAATATGCATCATTTTAAAAGTGGCTAAATACAAACTTATGCATGGACAAAACACCAAAGCATATAAAGCACTTGCGTGGAAAAATAAAGTGCATAACGAATCAAGGTTAAGACTTTATTTTATGAGCTGGACACAGCCAAAGAAATCCATCTCTAAACAAACCAAGTCCACAAAATAGGTGTTCAAACCCAGCACCACTAAGACCTGAAAATAAGCAACATTGGTTGTATGCTATATTGATTACCCCATAAGTATCATGAGCTCATATTTAACAACTTTTCGAGTGAATGGTTTTTGCCATTATCTTTTGAATTTGGCCATTTTGGCTCTTTTGCACTTGAGTCTCATTTTTTTTTTAAAATTTTTTTTTTTTACTTTGCAAAAGGGGATAGCAAGGTCATCTAGTCAAAGGTCACCACTATTTAAGTGAAAAAAATATGATATAAATTAGATTGCCAGTCCAAAAACTCATATATGCGAGCAAGCCTTGATAAATAAAAAATGTGTATGTGAGGTGCAAGCACAGATATACCAAAGGTTTTTATCACACACACTCATGTGTATAGAGCATAAAGAAAAATAAAAGCATATCATACATGCATAATCATATATCCTATATACCAGGATCACATGCATAAGTTTTTCATGCTCTAACAAGCCGGAAAATTTTTTTTTATCTTTTTCATTATTTTTTTTTTTTTTGAATTTTTCAGATTTTAACAAATAAAAATAAAGACACAAACAGGCTTGTAAAACATCCAATGGTACGTGGAGTTGTATCCCGAATGCAGATCATACTACCATCCATTCGGAATCGGCTATGAAATTTATGTTCGGGTTTCCATCCTATATAACAAATGACATATAAAAAAACAAGACACACACACACACCAATATGCTGTGAAAACAAAATAAACGTGCAAAAACATAAAACACACGCACACACCATGCAATGGGAAAATAAAAATGCAACTTCTAATAGGAGTTACACCGAAGTGCACTCTCACCATGCCTATCAGGATCAAGGCATACAGAAGTAATTGGGAAGTCATCTTGCTTCCTCACCCAAATCTTTCTAGGAACCTCTTCCACATGAGTGTTCTCAGACAACAAAGCAAGTTTCTCACTCAAGAATTGAGCTTGGTTGGTTAGTGAAGAAACTTGAGACATTAGATTTGAGCTTGTTTGGTTAGTGAAGAAACTTGAGACATTAGATTTGACGAATCAAATCTATGAGACACACTCTTAGACCTTCTCTTTTGCTTGTGCAACATGAAGCACTTAGGCCTACTGTGTCCTGTCTGCATAGTGATGGCAAATAGGCACAAACCTCGAATGAGAGTGAGGTTTACTCATAATACCTCTAGATCGAGGTTGGGTCACAGGACGAGGGAATGGAAAATGGAGGAATAACATGACTACACTCAACAGGTTTCTTGCCTACGTCACGTTTAGCTGCTACAGGCACAGCTTTGGAAGAAGAAGCCTTTTTACAGTTAGGTTCAGAAATAATACCTAACATACGGTCCATTTTTTTATTTCCACTAGAAAATACGGACAATTGGGTTCTAGCATCTTCAAGTTCGATCTCTAATATTTGGACTCTATTAACTAGGCCTTTGTTCCTCTCCTCTAGGTCATCAACCATCAAAAGGCTTTGCTCAAATTTGGCTTGAGCTTCATTCTTTTCTAGTTCTACAGCTTTTAGCCTTTGATTGACCTCTAAATTAGTCTTTTTAATAGCTAAACTCTCATTAAACAGTTTAGCATAAGCTACCTGAAGACTGTCCTCATCAACTGACTCAATGTGAGAAGATTCTGAACCAGAGTCACTAACACATTCGTTCATCTCACCGGTCACAGTAGCAATAAAGGTCATATAATTGTTCTTGTCTTTAGGAGACTCATCAGAAGTATAGTCATCTTCTGAATTACTGGGAGAGGCTGCCATGGCTTTCTTACCTTTAGCCTTCAGATATGTGAGAAACTCAGGTCTAATGTGCCCATATCCTTCACACTCATGACATTGGACATCACGGGATCTACTACCTCTATCCTCTCTAGACTCTTTCCTGCTATGCCTTTTTTCTCTAGACATATCCCCCATATTGTTGGACAAAATGACCCATAGCGTCACTATTTGCACAGAACATTGTGTTGTTGTAGCAAATTAACTATGTGACAAGGAAATTGCACTCTCATCATTTGTGATTAGATCACCATAGATATATAAATTAAGATAGGTCCCTATGATTAGTTCCTGGACTGAGAATGATATGAGACAGTATCAGTCCCCGAAGGATTAATCATTAAATATCCCTAGCCGGAGTATTATCGAGACTGGACATCGATAATGCGGAATAGGCTAGTATTGCACTTGTGTGCGTTGTGAGGGCACAACGGCATAGTTCTCATATATATAAGTATCGGATACTTATGCAAGTGCGATAGGAGGTCGTGTTTCACCGATGGTATGGGAAACAGCTTCGCTCTGGATAGACCCCTCGGAATCCCTTGGTATTATGACTATGGTCTATGGGAGGCCGAAATCAAGGTAGGTGTGTATAGTCTTAACCTGAGACTTACATCGCTAATACTTGCGATAATCGGTATGACTTTGGTCTTGGTGGTACGGGCTTTAACCGGTTCTGCGTACACCACTTCTGGGTTTATCAGAAAGTCGTAGTGTATGGATGTGATGTCGAGACGGAAGTATCACTTCAGTCATATTGGAGATGATGTCACGCAGGATACGGTATTAGTGCTATTAAGTGATGCGCATCCAATCGTGATATTATGACCAGGTCATGAATATCCGATTATAGAGACTAGTTACCAGACATCCGATATGTGCTTCGGACGGGGTGGTAGACACTTATCCAGCCCCAGCCCTAGCACGTGACTATCTGATACTGGGCCGATACGCACAATACGATTGTATACTACGCTTGATACAGATCTTAATATTCTTAAAAGGATATGTCCGGAGAATTGGGTAGACTTGGTGCTTTGCTAGGAGTCGACCTTGTCTCGTAAATCGGTTAGAACGTAGTACTTGGTACGTACGTGATTCGGATACACCGATGACCGTATTTATAGCCAACTTATCCGGGGATCTCATGGGTCGCTTCCTGATAATCCACCGATGACGCATTAACTCGCACTCTTGAATAATCTGGGATTATATAGAAGAGAGAGAAAATTAATCTAGGATTAATTACGGAGATATTTTATCTAGGATAAAATATCGTCTAGAGAGAGATAACGATTAATTTGGAATTAATCGGTAAATTAATATATTCGATATATTAAACGAAATTAGATTTCGACGCGGAATTAAAATTAGATTTTAATTCGGGCGAACGAATTAATTTAGAATTAATTCGTTAGCGACGTGAATAGTGAATTCGCTAGGCGTAATCATTTAATTACGACGCGACAGAAAAATCGTTAATTTGGAATTAGCGAACCCGAGCCCGAGTGTGATTGCGAGCGCATTCGTATTTAGAATTCGAGTGCGGCGACGCAAGTCACATCAAGCGTCAAATCATACGTCAAGTCATTCATCACATCAAGCGTCAAATCAAACGTCACTTTGAGTGATGTGACATTTGATTGATTGATATGAGTGATTGATTGATTGATAGACGTACATCACATCACTTTATTAAAGTGACATGTGAATAGTTGATGTGCATAGTATTTACCTTTTGACTTTTGGAATGCAAATTAAAGGCAAATGCAATTGAAATTCATTTGAATTTCACTCAAGTATATAAGATATACTTAAATGCAATCAAATTAAGTCTTCACACATTTTTCATCTCTCTTTTTCTCTCTTCTTGCTCACGCCCAAACATGAAAAACTTACTGGTTTTGAACTGAAATGTCGTGAGCCAAGGGAAGCAAGAGTTGGGTTTTCATGGTGAAACCGCAAGTGCTACCACACTACGAGTCTTGCGAAGGTGGTAGGGAGGTTCGCCCATGAGCCGGGATCCGTTCGACGAAGCTTGGAGCTCCGTTCATCATCTCAAAAATCTGATTTTGTGGGCAGTGGACTGGTTGGCAGTGGCGCCCATGGCAGTGGCCTCTTTGGCTTGATTCGTCTTCAAATCGACATAACCGATCGATGTGAGTATTCCGCTACCTCCGTTGATATATTCACGCATGTTTTTCATTGCTTGTTTGATCTTGGGACCTAGATTAATTTCCATCAATGGCATCAAGAGCCAAAGGTTCAAGCATGAAAAATGTAGGGCTTAAAATTGGGTATTTTGTATTCGAGCATGATTTAACGAAATTGGATGTTTGAGCATGCTTTATATATGTTATATTGAAGATTTATTTGATCAATTTCAACAAAATTTGATTGGATCAATTTTGCCCAAAAATGTTACCTTGGCCGAATGCATGATGATTTTTGGATTCTTGGAATTTTTTGATTTTGATTCTTTGGATGAGTTAGAATCATGTAGGATGATGTTAATTTAAGACGAATTGGATTGGATTTTGAATTGAACATAAAATCCACAAATTCATCACCTTGGCCGAATAGGTATCATGCCCTAATGTCTTGGTATTTTTTGATTTTGTGGCATTGGATGTGTATGAAATCATTTAGGATGTTGATTTAATGTCGATTGTGGGTTCGATTGGATTGAAACCGAATCGGACACAAAATCCCTCCCTGGCCGAGACTAAAGTAGCATGTAATGGGTTTGATTTTTTCATTTTGTGTGTTGGACATATGATAATGAATTGAGCATGATTAATTGGACTAATTTGGTGTTTTAGAAATATTGATTTGGGTAATTAATCATGAAATACACTTTGGTAATTAAATTGGAAAATTGGATTTTGAATTTAATTATTTGGGGCCTAATTTTGGAAATTGGACTTTAAAGTTGTATTTGGGCCTATTGGGCTTGATTTATCAAGTTTGGTTTAGGCCAAATGGATTGGTTCAATGGGCCGCCGAAACCTTAACCATAAAGCCCAAATGCGACTAATGAACCTTTAAAGTTCAATTGGGCCTAATGGGCCAAGATTGATTTATGGGCTTATGGGGTAAATCCCGGATTGGACTTTGGTTATCGGTTTGACCCGAGTTGACCAAAAGTCCATGCCTTAAGAAATCAATTAAAAGCCCATTGGACTTTAATTGAATTGACGTTGGACGTTAATCGGGCTTTGAGACCCCGACGCGATTAAATTTGGAATTTAAGTCGAAAAGGTTTATTATATAAAGTGTAATGTTTAATTTGGAATTGAATAGTGAATTAGTATTAAATACATGTGATATTGGATTTGATGATGTAGTTTAATTTAATTCAAGAATTCGTACTTTGAGTACTTATTCGTAAAAACGAGTTTGACTCGAACAAAATCAAATCGTTGTTTGAACATTGGATGATCACTTAATTATCAGATTAATTAATTTGATTAGATTGATTGATAGCATGCTTTGTGTGTGAATACGTGGTTGTGTTGAATGAATAATGTATATCGGATGGATATTAGATGGGTGGGGAATTTTAGAAATTGTTGTAATAATTCGATTTATTAAATTGGACCTGCGTGTCCAGCCTTATCACCTTCATTCTCTTTGTATTCTCTTCTCACCTATTCCCCTTTATGTATATGAGGTTTCTTTAGAAGTGTAGTGTAACGGGTAGAAGAGTAATACTAGTGCTAGCATGAGTGAGAAAGGGAGAGATTTGATCTAGAATCAATGTGTAAAGTATCCATCCGCATATCATTATTATTTATTTTCATACTCGCTTTATTATGTATTTAGAATGCATGTTTAAGGGTGTATGATGATGAGATCTAACAAATATAATTAAATTGGTAGCCAATTTGCACGCGAAAATCCCTCATTATATCAAGCGTTTATTTTCCTTCCATTGAGTGATTTTTGCTCAAGATCCGAGATTGGCAGGGGTTGTTGGCCAAAGTCAAGCCCTTGTCCGTCGAAGATGTGATTTAATCACGAGGCTTTGTACCATATCGGTGTCGTGTCCAAGTTGTGGTTTGTTGGCCAAAGTCAAGACCACTTCTTGTCCATAGACATTGATCACGAAGCTTCCATGTCAATGGGTCCCCGCTTGACTGGGATCACTAGGTTTGTTGTGCCAAAGCCAAGGCCTAGTTGATTCAGAGGAAAAAGGTTAGGGTATATATTCGATATATAGGCATATATTAGATATATGTTTGGGACTTGGATGTCCACCTACTGGATCTAGGAGTTGGATCAGATCCAATTGATCTTCGAGATCTACCTAGTTAATTATCATACAATTGTTGGCCAAAGTCAAGATTGTGTGACATTTAACGGGATCTTAGCCCACTAGGAAACACGGTTTCCCGAGTACTCGACAGAGGGTTAGAGGCTCGACGAAAAATAGTGGGAGGCAAGTATTGAATTTGCAACATTCGTTTGAATATTCGCCATACGCGCTCAAACAAATATCACTCGTCAAATAAATTAAAAGTATTAGTTTGACTATATATTTAAATTGTTGTTTTAATAAACAGTTGGACTGTATTATAGTTGATTATATAATTGGATTATAGTAATCAATATATTTGAATTAATTAATTTCGATTTACAATTGATTTTATAATTGGATTATAGTAATCAATGTAATTGAGGTTAATTAATTTAAATCATATTTGATTGTATAGTTGGACTATGATAATCATTATAATAAATAGTACCTTATTAAATTGATTAAATAGTTAGACTATTAAAATCAAGAAAGAATTGAAAAGTTGAATATTTAAAATATATAATCCTTGGATTAAATGTTTTAAATGATTTAATTTTCATATTAGGAATAAATAATAGGTTACTTTATTTGATAAAATAACTTATTATTCCAAGGCCCATAATTAAGCGAATAAGTAGAGCATAAAATCTTTGGAAGATTTATGTGATGATGACTTTAGTGCTTAATTTAATATTACTTGACAATAAATCTATTTTAAAGTCAAAGTTTGCAATTGGGCAAGTTGCACATGGTGCACATCATTTCGATATTCTAAAACCCAAGGCTTGGCCAAAGGTTGTGAAATATTGAAAAGATGATTGACATATCCCAAAGTGACTACCATTTGGATATGGATGACACGAAGGAATTAAAGAAAGGGCGAGGCTCTAACTTTAAAAATATTTGTCAAAGTTATGTTCACTACTAGTATTGAAATTGGATTTTAAATACTTAGTGTGGTACATAAAATATATGTATTGATGTTCATAATCCTCTCTGAGCTGGATACTGACTTCAAGCTTAAATTACTCTGCGAATCGGAAACGGGATGAAAGTCGCTGTTTCGACCGTAGATACCTAAGTTTAGGAACTACCCTTTGGTATGTACTTAAATTAGGAAATGTTATGATGTAACTAGTTTGACTACAGACATTATCTCTATATCAGTGTTTGATCCGATGCGGATAAAACCTTTATATTCTAGAACACTAAAGTGTTTCATTATATAAAATGATACTGAGATAAATACATTAGATGTAAATAACAGAATTATATTTTGAATATAAATAAAATCTCAAACATATAAAATGACAAATAAATAGCTCAAATTGATTTGATCAATAGAGACTTATTTGTGGCATTGTTGTCTGGGACACAATTGAACAAGACTCGTATATCCACACTTTGAAGAGTGGGTACTAGGACTGATTTGACTATTCAAATAAGGTCTGCGAATCTAGTTTATTAGGTTAAATACCTAAAATACTATTACTTGGTAATAGTAAAAGTGCCACCGATCTGTTAGCCCTATTCATGGTGAAGTAAGTGGGCCATATCTAGCTATGCTAGATGTGAACATGAATATTTCGTGACCTTAACGGATGTGGCATCACGTTGTGGTTATGTGTTTCTTTTGAAGAACACAGATCGGAAACTTTTGAAGTTTCGACACGAAGTAAAAAACAGATCGGCTATAGTATTATGCCGCCGCGGTAAGACCGTAATGGAAAATACTTAAGCAGTAAGTTTCATATATAAATGAAAGAGTACGGTATTCTTTCATATGAGGACTCCTCCCGAGACACGTCAGTTAGACGGTGTGTCCGAACTAAAACCGAATTTTGTTGGACATGATAAGGTTTATCACGAGTCGCTTTGAGCTACTGTTTCCTTCTATAGGATATGTATTAACAGTGCAAAACTTATTTAGAATAAGGTTCCATATAAATCTGTTTGACAGAAATCATATTGAATATGAACAGGAAAGAAACAGGGTTTCTCATTCCTGATAATTTGGGTATGCTAGGCATAACGTTTGGATAATACCAAACTATAAGACCCAAAATGGATAAGTGCCAATATAGGTTATCCTAAGGGAAACCTTAAGTATAGTACTTGTAAATCCCACATGAGAACAATTTGATTGTTGCTCACCATGCGTTTTCCTGAGAGGAATACCGATATGCAGTGGTCAGTGGGAGGATAGTGATACTCGATGAAAATCGGAGTAATACTGTTCAAGGCACGAAGTCCTTAATGGAACACAAACAGTTCATCAATAATGAATCTGTACCATTAATCTTCAAATACACAAGAACTTCGTAGATCGGAAAGAGTCAGAAAACAACCTAGGTTATGGGTTTCTGATCTCACCCCATAAAGATGTCAATCTTATGGAGGTATACCATCGGACTACGTTTTGAGGAAGTGATACGAGGTATCAACTCCCTGTTATGGCAAAGTGCCATGAATCCGAAATGGATTCCATGTATAACAACTATTTTGGATACTAGTTGTTGTACCACAAGGCATTGTGCCTATTGATGCATTAAATGTCTTCAGGGAAGACATACATGGATGGCAACATACCAACGTACAAAGCTGGGCTTTTGACGGAAAGGTATCGTTATCAACATTGTGTTAATAACGGTTCAACCTTTTACCTATTGCCATGGTAATCCATTTTGAAAATGCTTGTTGATAACTGCGTATTTCATTTATGAAATGTGTCAGTTACAGATCAAAATCGCTTTCCTGAAAAGGAAACCTTTTGGAGGATGTTTACAACATCCTGACAATTTTGTATAACCGACGAACAAGGTTGCGGGTTATTCGATCCATGTTTGGATTGAAGCAAGCATAAGGTTCTTGGAACTGAAGTTTTGAAATAATCATAATGGTTTATGATTTGACTCAAAACGAAATAATTCTTGTGTATATAAGGAGGTTAGTGGGAGAGCGCACTGACAGTGAAATTCCCATAAAGCGATTGGTGAAAGCTTGGCTTTCATAGATATTCTTTCAATAGAAATTCTCCGTAGAATTCTAGGGAGTAACAACCTTTATTCAAGGAATAAAGATCTACTGGGATAGATTTGGAGTTGTTAACACTCTCTGGAAAATTGTACATTTAAAATGTACTTGTATTGGTGTCTCATACGCTTCGAGCATATGGAGTCACAATCGGGTCAACCCTAGTGATAGTCACTAAATGAAATTAAGAACATCTGTTAGTATCTCAGTGAACTAAAGATGCTATCTTAAACTATGGAGAAGAAGAACTTGAAGTGACTGGGATCACTGCTTCAAGTTTCCAAACAATTAAATACTACGGTACTATAAAGTTTGCATAACGGGACAGTGAGCTGGAAATCTTCCAAGCAAGATAACTATTGCCGAATAAACAACAAATGCGGATTATTGCTGCAGCTGAGGCAGCAATAGAAGTCTTTTGGGTCGAAAATAAATCTAATTAGATTAGATATAGTTCTGTTAGCAGCTGAGCTAGGCGTCAGCACAGGCTAAGGAATTGAAGGTCTCATCGACGATCCAGATATATACTTCTATATTCATCTGATTCGTTCGGATCATACATCGTGGCGATGTGATGATCGTGTAAATCGCGTCAGACGATAATCAAGCAAATCCGCTGACGAAAACCTTTCCTCAGCAATTTGAGCGAACCGTACGTAGTTCGGGTGTGGGACACTTGAGTGACTAACTATGTGCCAAGTGGGAGATTGTTGGACAAAATGACCCATAGCGTCACTATTTGCACAGAACATTGTGTTGTTGTAGCAAATTAACTATGTGACAAGGAAATTGCACTCTCATCATTTGTGATTAGATCACCATAGATATATAAATGAAGAGAGGTCCCTATGATTAGTTCCTGGACTGAGAATGATATGAGACAGTATCAGTCCCCGAAGGATTAATCATTAAATACCCCTAGCCGGAGTATTATCGAGACTGGACATCGATAATGCGGAATAGGCTAGTATTGCACTTGTGTGCGTTGTGAGGGCACAACGGCATAGTTCTCATATATATAAGTATCAGATACTTATGCAAGTGCGATAGGAGGTCGTGTTTCACCGATGGTATGTGAAACAGCTTCGCTCTGGATAGACCCCTCGGAATCCCATTGGTATTATGACTATGTGTCTATGGGAGGCCGAAATCAAGGTAGGTGTGTATAGTCTTAACCTGAGACTTACATCGCTAATACTTGCGATAATCGGTAGACTTTGGTCTTGGTGGTACAGGGCTTTAACCGGTTCTGCGTACACCACTTCTGGGTTTATCAGAAAGTCGTAGTGTATTGGATGTGATGTCGAGACGGAAGTATCACTTCAGTCATATTGGAGATGATGTCACGCAGGATACGGTATTAGTGCTCTTAAGTGATGCGCATCCAATCGTGATATTATGACCAGGTCATGAATATCCGATTATAGAGACTAGTTACCAGACATCCGATATGTGCTTCGGACGGGGTAGACACTTATCCAGCCCCAGCCCTAGCACGTGACTATCTGATACTGGGCCGATACGCACAATACGATTGTATACTACGCTTGATACAGATCTTAATATTCTTAAAAGGATATGTCCGGAGAATTGGGTAGACTTGGTGCTTTGCTAGGAGTCGACCTTGTCTCGTAAATCGGTAGAACGTAGTACTTGGTACGTACGTGATTCGGATACACCGATGACCGTATTTATAGCCAACTTATCCGGGGATCTCATGGGTCGCTTCCTGATAATCCACCGATGACGCATAACTCGCACTCTTGAATAATCTGGGATTATATAGAAGAGAGAGAAAATTAATCTAGGATTAATTACGGAGATATTTTATCTAGGATAAAATATCGTCTAGAGAGAGATAACGATTAATTTGGAATTAATCGGTAAATTAATATATTCGATATATTAAACGAAATTAGATTTCGACGCGGAATTAAAATTAGATTTTAATTCGGGCGAACGAATTAATTTAGAATTAATTCGTTAGCGACGTGAATAGTGAATTCGCTAGGCGTAATCATTTAATTACGACGCGACAGAAAAATCGTTAATTTGGAATTAGCGAACCCGAGCCCGAGTGTGATTGCGAGCGCATTCGTATTTAGAATTCGAGTGCGGCGACGCAAGTCACATCAAGCGTCAAATCATACGTCAAGTCATTCATCACATCAAGCGTCAAATCAAACGTCACTTTGAGTGATGTGACATTTGATTGATTGATATGAGTGATTGATTGATTGATAGACGTACATCACATCACTTTATTAAAGTGACATGTGAATAGTTGATGTGCATAGTGTTTACCTTTTGACTTTTGGAATGCAAATTAAAGGCAAATGCAATTGAAATTCATTTGAATTTCACTCAAGTATATAAGATATACTTAAATGCAAATCAAATTAAGTCTTCACACATTTTTCATCTCTCTCTTTTCTCTCTTCTTGCTCACGCCCAAACATGAAAAACTTACTGGTTTTGAACTGAAATGCCGTGAGCCAAGGGAAGCAAGAGTTGGGTTTTCATGGTGAAAACCGCAAGTGCTACCACACTACGAGTCTTGCGAAGGTGGTAGGGAGGTTCGCCCATGAGCCGGGATCCGTTCGACGAAGCTTGGAGCTCCGTTCATCATCTCAAAAATCTGATTTTGTGGGCAGTGGACTGGTTGGCAGTGGCACCCATGGCAGTGGCCTCTTTGGCTTGATTCGTCTTCAAATCGACATAACCGATCGATGTGAGTATTCCGCTACCTCCGTTGATGTATTCACGCATGTTTTTCATTGCTTGTTTGATCTTGGGACCTAGATTAATTCCACACATATCCCTGTTACTGCTATGGCCACTCTTTTAAGTTTAAAAAATTCTTAAACTTCTTTGCAAACAAGGCCAAATCACGATTCGTTATGGTATCATCATCACTAGACGAATCATACACAACTTACTTAGCGATTTTCATCACAAACGTTTTTGGCTCTCTATAACCAGGAAGCTTTTTCTCATAAACCTGCAGTTTTCCTACGAGTTCATCTAGATTAAGCTGATCGAGGTCATTTCTTTTCCTCGATGGCGGTGATTTTGGGTAGGAACTTATCAGGTAGGGATCTCAGGATTTTCCGAACTATCCTACTGGTAGGAATAGTCTCACCTAGGTTAAAACTAGAGTTAACAATATCGTTAATCTCAGCATAAAACTCATCAAAGGTCTCATCTTCTTTCATTCTGGCGACCTCAAACCTAGTAGCTAAATCCTGAGTCCATTATTTTTAACAGACAATGTGCCATCATGCACAGTCTACAAGATGTCCCATGCATCATTGGTTATCTCACACATTAAGATTCTTCTAAACTCAGCAGAACACACAACACCATGTATGGCATTAATAGCCTTGTTGTTCCTATTGCTAGCATCAAATTCGTCCTTTATCCAAGTTAATTTGTCTTTAGGGGAAGAGACCTCATCAACAACAATAACAGGAGGTTTCCACCCGTGTTCAATAGTCATCCAGACCCTCTCATCTAAGGACTTAAGGAATGCTTTCATGCGAACCTTCCAATGTAAATATTCAGTGCCATTAAAAAATGACGGACAATTTAAGGGTTGACTACGTTCCATAGCTAATGGGTCAAGGACCGAGTTCAGGCTCTGATACCAATTGAAAATTCGGGGTTATCCTAGGTTCTGACCCTATGCGGAATTATAAACAATAAGCATGACAAGTCCTGTTATTGTTACAATAGATAAATTAACAGGCAACCATAATAATAATTAAATAAAAGTATGCTGCAAATTATTAAAACAATAGCATGAATTAAATCAGTAAAATAAATCAAACCACACAAAATTCAACACAATGATTTTGGTGACGACGTGGAAAACTCTTCCGAGGAAAAAAAATCACTCCGAGTATAGGCTACCACTCGAATCCACTATATAGAGAAAAACTTACAACGATGGTCAAGACCTATGGTGACAACTCCACCGACTCAAGTACCTCAATACTGCAAGAACTCAAGGAACTCCTCAAACCCGCGACCCACGGTTTTCTTCAGAACCTCTGAAGTCTCTGAGTAGATTATACACCAATGACGCCGGAACACTGACTATCAAACTTCCTCCTAAAGAACTCTAAAGGCTTAGGGAATTTAGGTTAAGTTGTGTTGAAGGTTTATCAAAGAAACATTCACACCATCAATAAAGAATACAAGAAGATAAGAAGTCTTCAATGGTGGAATCAAAGAGAGTTGAAAGCTTCAAGAGGTTTTGGCTCAAGGGAAATATGCTTCAACTGTTATGGAAGGTGACTCAATGTTTGTTTATATAGGTAGGGCAAAGGAAAATGGTTTCCTAGTGTTATTTTGGCTTAAAAACGTGTCTAAGAAAACCTACTTACGTAGGGACATTCGAACGCACTTCAAAAGCAACTCAAACACAAAGTTTCTGCCTCGAAAATGTTCGAACTCAAGTACGAACGCAACACGAACGTAGTCGCGGACTAGTTTGCAGGTACAATTTAAAACGCTTGTAACTTTCTCGTCTTTTGGCCACATCATGAGTTCTTTATATATGTGTGATCGTCTTCGAGTCTACTTTCTAATGAAACTGACCTCATATAAATTTGATCTCTAAATCTTCTGAAATATTCAAAAGAGTAAACATCGCTCGGATAACTCCATCAGATTTTGTCCAATTGCTCCAAGATCTTCAAGACTCATTACAACTCAACTGAACTTGTTTTGTTACAAACATTGCCATCTTCTTCATTACTTGAATTAGCATCATCCCTTTTCTCTCACAAATGACTTGAGAGCTAACCTCTTCTTATTCTTTTCTTCTTCTTCCCTTTGGTATATTTTGATCTCCATTTCATACTCTAGAAATTTACCGATCAATTATCAAGTTCCAAAGTGTTCATGTCATTTGCTTCTTTAATGGAGGAGGTATAGCTTCTATATTCTTTAGGGAGTGACCTAAGAATCTTCTTCATTTGATCACCTGACCCAATGATTTTCCCTAAAGCACCTAGATGGTTTATGATTACCGTAAACCTCGAAATCATGTGATCAATTTCTTTATTTTCTTCCATTTTGAAGCTAACTAACTCACACACGAATCGGTTAATCTTCGACTCCTTCACTTAGCTTGTGCCCTCATTGATCATCTCTAAAGACTTCCAAAAATTATATGCATTTCCAAATTCTGGAAGCTTGTTTATTTGACTCCGATTAATTACACAAAGGAGTTGGTTGTGTAAGTTGGATTTTTGTGAGACTAGCATGAAATCATCATCGTCCCATTCTAAATTTGTCTTAGGAATCTCAAATCTTTTCTATCCCTTTTCATAGGCATATTTGCACCTCGTGTAATCATTTTGTAGGATTTCACATGAACGGCTAGAAGGTAGTTCAACATCCTCATCTTCCAATAAGTATAATCGGTTTTGGTGTAGAATGGAGGTCTAGTGGTTGAAAATCCTTCGGTAAGAATTGATGAGTTGCTTGTAGATGCCATTATCGATTTCTCGGATGATTAAGTCTTTGTTGAGAAAAAATCACTCTGATACCAATTGAAATTACATATAAGCAATACAACAACCAAACTCTATATTCCCAAAATGGGGTGAATTGGATTATTGTCTAATAATGCGGAAATAAAAATCTTTACTAATTTTAACTAAATCTACCAATTAAGCGTTAGGTTAATTTTCTTTATTTCGATATATAACCTATATGTAAGTTTCTACACAATAAGCATACAAATAATTGAAATCTTGCAATAAGTAAATAGTTAAGGGTTAGAGAAAATGGCAACGTAATTTATAGTGGTTCGGCCAACTACGTCTACGTCCACTCCCCCAAGCCGAGCTAAAAGATTTCCATTATCAATGAGTATCTGTGGCTCACTCGCAACCAATAGTTTTACACAGTAGGTTCACTTCAAACCTCTACACTTTGAGTTTTAAATAAGGACTCACTCAAAAACCTTAAGTACGAGTTTTGTTCGTAGGCTCACTCGACAACCTTTACACTTTAAGTTTTACATTAAAGGCTCACTCAAAAACCTATCACAAGTGTTTGAATAAAAGATTTATAAACACACTTGAGTACTCACAAAGATAATGAAAATTCTAAGTGTGAATTGCTTATCCAAGTGTTCTAAACTCATTATCAAGGATTAAGAAGGTGTAATGTGTGAGCTTGATATATGAGAGTGTATGATTATGAAGATTAATGAAACTCTCTATTTTTGCCCTAGTATAATGTATATATAGGTTTTCTAACATTGCAAAAACAAATTGGGGCTCTATTTATAATAAAATATAAAGGAGCCCCACTTCCCCTGTCTGGGACCGATATGTAAGTCTGCAGACACCGATTTACCGGTCTGGCACAGTAACGACTCTTATCGGCTAATATTACCATTTGCATATACCCGTTAGGATCGGTATTGGGATCGATATGGTCCTCACCGGTTCCAATGAGCATGGAAGATCAACGGGCTCACTAGTATGGACATCGGTATATGGATCGGTATGGTCCATGCCGGTTCCAGTATGTATGAAAGGCATAGGATCACCGGTATGGTGGCCAGTTTGACGCATGTCGGTTCCAATGGCTATGCAATCTCCAGGAAGACCGGTATGGGACACCGGTATGTAATGTGACGGTTCCAGAGAGCTTGCAAAACAGAATATTAGATCGGTATGGTCATCGGTGTGGCACTGGTTATACCGATCTCAGTACAAAAAGCAGGATTTGAAGGTTTAAAATACTTTACACATGATCTTAATACATCTATATGAATGTGATTGTGCATGTGTCATGTGAGCTTAGGTACTTAGATAAATATTTCACATTAAAGCTCTAAGTTAAGACTAAGCAAGATTGTCTTTAATTTGCCGCTAGTATTCACATTCACGCTCTTCACCACCAACGTACTTCGACATCTTTTTGTAATGTCTCACTAATGTGCATAGAAAACTTCAAGCGTTGACGTCATCAAAATTCATCACGCGATTATGTCGCTAACAATATAAACAATAACTCAAATTGTCTCTCCACAACTCTTCTTATCACCACCAACAGTCTTCATCCACCACAAAATTTTCATTCAAAAAATCAATAATGTCTCATTTCTTATTATGTGTATATAGCATGTGGTTCTAAGGAATGCAAGCAAATGAGGGTGAAAAGAATGAGAAAGTGAGAAAATTGATATACCACAATTCGAGCCATAGTTTCGGCGTACCAAAACAACACACCATAAGACGCAATGATATAATTGCGCTACAGATTTAATTTTTGAATAATCAAAAGACATCTCAACTATCTATGTTATTATAAATAACAACTGCAATCCTACTTGTAAGTACAAGTGGTAATTTGGTTTAGAATTTGTTTATTCGTTTGATTCGATTCGCTTTAAAGTGAATATGAGTATGAAAAGATAGATTAGTTTGATAAAAATGCATCAATTCAATTTGATTCGTTTATTAAATGAATCGAATAAGGATTTAAACTCATTAATTCGTTTATGATGAAAACTTGCTCACACAAAGAACACACTTTTATTAACTTACAACTTAAGAAGCTTTGCTTCTTAACTCCCACTCTCACTCTCGAACTCTCTCTTAGAAGCTTTGCTTCTTTCATTTTTTTTCTTTCTTCCTAGATGCTTAAACCCCCAAATGGATGAGCTATTTATAGTAGTAGGAAATCAATACAAAACACACAAATTAAATTAATCCAATTTTAAACAAACCACACACACTAAGAGATCTTTGTTTAATCATTCATTACCTAGAAATTTCTCCTTGATGGGCTTGGGCTTGGTAATCAAAAAAACAAGATTATACTTTTAAAAGTTTTTTCGTTAGAATTCGTTTTATTATTTTCTTTTATTAGTTATTGTTATTTTTCAATTAAGATTCAAGAAATTATGGCTAATTACCATTGAAAAATTAATATTATCAATATTTAGTAAGCTATTTTTAGTAAATATATTAATTACGTATTTCATATGTGTATATTTATGAATAATTAATGTAAATAAACTATCATAGTTTGTGCTATTGAATAATATTGTGGTTAAGTGAATATTCATATTTGATTCGTTTAATAAACGAATTGAATACGAATCATGATATTAGAATTCGTTTAATAAGAGAATCGAATACGAATTCATCACATTTTGATTCGATTCATTTAGGATTCAATACAAATTCGATTTGTTAATTCGTTTATTGAATTGTTTGACGCACTTACATGTAAGGGTGGCAAAATGAATCAACGAATTGAATTTATATCGAATCCTAAACGAATCGAATCCAAATATGATGGATTCGTATTCGATTTGTTTATTAAACGAATCGAATACGAATATTAATTTAGTTATAATATTAAACATTTCATATGTAATTAATATATTTACTAAAAATATCTCATCAAGTATCGAAAATATTACTTTTTATGATAATTAGCTATAATTTCTCGAATTTTAATTGAAAAATAACAAAAACTAGTAAATAAAATAATAAAATGAATCCTAAACGAATAAATGAATTAATGAGATTAAATTTGTATTTGATTCATTTAATAAACGAATCGAATCGAAGTAACCCATTTATTAAACGAATCCATTTTTTCAAATCTGTTTTCGCTTTAAAGCAAATCGAATCGAACGAATAAACGAATCCTGATTCAAATTGCCACCCTAGATCTTGTTTGTGAACAATGGGAATATTCAAAGAAATGTGCATGAATAATTCAAATATTCGAGATTTCGTGAAGACTAATATTTTGAATATAGTAAATCATGTTGTTCAGATTATGGATTGAAAAATATTTAAGAACTCATTAAAATTAAATTCGCACATATATTGCATCAAATCATCGATTTTGGGGGAAAAAGAAACCGAGAAAGGAAAACAAATTATATTAATGATAAAACAGGTAAAGATTTATTTCACTACGCATGAAAAATTCATGCCGCCAGTAACTACAGTGCAGAAGTTAAATACTGATACACATGTATTCTGAAAATTTATTTTTCATGTCTTATTAAAAAAAAAAAAACAAAACAAAACAAAAAAAATAAAAAAAACAAAACAAAACAAAACAAAAAAACGGCCTGGTGCATGAATGCCCACCATTAAAGAATTTAGAAATGACAAATATACGCATCCTTATTCCAACATATAAATAAGCTTTTTCATCCTTTTGTCTTCTACTTTATTATTTATTTATTTATTTTTAAATTTTTGGAAATCCCGCCAAATCATTTATTCCGGCTTAAGTATAGCGGGTAAAATACCTTCAACTGTCAGATTCTTACAAGAAACGCACTCCCTAAATTCAAGCTCATGATCTCAAGATAAGAGCCTAAACCCTACCTGACGAACCACGCCCCTTGAGAACCTTTTGTCTTCTACTAATTAAGATGAAAGTGGTGGAATACTTTGTTCATGTCTAAAGAAATTAGCAGGATCAACCATAGTCTTCACATGAACCAACCTATTAAAATTGTTGTTGAAATATTTATTTCCCCAAATGCTAGCTTTTTTGACACTTATTGTATGGCCTTTGTTGTTTGTTCCAATGTCAAGATCCCTGTAATTAACATATGCTTCTCGAGGATTTTTGGAAACATAAGGAGTCATGTAACTATACAACCTTCTGATCCAATCAATGTACCTTTGAGATGTTGCCTCTTCTTCCCAAGCCACAACGTACAGAACTTTGTATATGTTACCAGCTCTATGTGCAAGTGGTGTTGCTGTCTCCGAAATCTCGGCCATTTTCCCACCATAAGGAATCAATGTCACAAATCCATTCAGCCCCTCTTCTTCAAAAAACTTATCATACATCCCTTCCAAGGCATTTTCAGGAATTGGCTCCTTCACATAGTCTGATTTTATCTTCAACAAGGGATATTCTGATTCTATCTTGAAAAATATAGGGCCACTTGTATTATTACTCCGATCAAGCAAGGAGCTTGTGTTTTGGAATCCGGCGATGGCGACGGCTAATTCAATCCAGCTCATTTCAAAGCATTCTTCTTTTGCTAAACCAAGCTCAGGTAAGCTCTCTTGCACCAATGGAAGAAGCCTATCAACCCCACCTAAAAACACGGCTCCGAATGTAGCTACTATTGTTGAATTAGCTCTGTTTATGGTAACACTGATGTACAAATCTTCATGAAGCTTGTCTGCAACGTACTGCCATTTTTGAATGATCTTTGTTGCGTTCTGTTCCAAGGTTCGTTGCACTGTGAACTCTGTCAAAGTCGATGGAACTGTAACTAATCTTATTTTCCAGGCTATAATGATTCCAAAACTACCTCCTCCGCCTCCTCGAATGGCCCAAAATAGATCTTCTCCCATTGATTCTCTATTCAGAAACCTGCCTTTAACGTCGATCAAGTGAGCGTCAATTACATTATCAGCAGCGAGGCCAAATTTACGCAACATGAAACCGTACCCTCCACCACTTAAATGCCCACCAACGCCCACAGTGGGGCAAGTACCGGCCGGAAACCCTAGAGTCTTGCTTTTCTCAGCAATTCTGTAATAAAGCTGGCCGAGTGTGGCACCGGATTGAACCCATGCTGTTTTTTCTTCAGCATCAACAGTGATAGAGCTAAGATTCATCAAATCAACAATGACAAACGGAACATGGGAAACGTAAGATAGACCCTCAAAGTCATGACCCCCACTTCGAACCCTAATTTGGAGACCATACTTTTGGGAACATTTAATGGTTGCTTGAACGTGGGATACGTCCAATGGTGTGACGATGACCTGAGGTTTTGAGGTGTTGGGTGCTGAGAACCGATGGTTTTGTATTGAAAATTGCAAGATTGATGAATATGAAGAATTGTTTTTGGTGTAAATCAATTTGGAAATGGAGGTTGTGCTGTTCTTAGACTGAAGTGAAAGGCATTGGAGAAAGTTTTCAAGATCAACACTTGCTGAAGTTGAATTATATGATAATATAAGAAGAAAAAGTAGAAATGGGATGATAGAAGAGCAATGACACTTCATTTTGGTCGATGTAATTGGTGCATAAGAGTGCACAAAAACTCCATCATTTATAGTGCTGCTTGTGATATCTCGTTCAACTTTGAGAAAATTCCAGGAAAAACAATAGTTATATTTTTAATTTTTAATCTGAATAATATTCAAGGGAAGAAAGAATTATATATATATATATAAGAAAATCGCATTCAAATTCTTGGCAGCTTTTAATATAATATTGAATATATTATTTGGTGGTCATTCAGAAGTTGGAATGGCTGCGCGTTTAATTTTGATTTTCATCTGCTTTGCTGATGCATCCCTGCACCGAATTTTGAATTCCACTTTTTTTATTAAAAAATATCTTGAAGTTACTTTTTTTGTCGTTGTGTTTTTGGAAATCATAATGGTACGAGGGGATTCTGATAAGGAGATGAAACATCCCAGATTATGGGACTGTTCTAGAAGATTCCTGAACTGATATTATAGCTCTGGAGCATGATGATAACGAAGAATAAGAGATCAAGCGATGCCATATGGGTCAGAATAATATAAAGTGATGAGTTGTCTCATTAGAAGACGCGTCTTCTCAAGGAATCAGTTATGCAATATTTATTATACGCGTAAAGTTTACAGTTTTGGTCATAGAAATTTCAAACGAACTCCGATCGATTTGATTCTTGAACCATCGGACTCGTTTTTCCAAGACGAACAACTTTTATGTTGGACACTTTTCGAGAATCACAGCAGAAGGGCCTCAAAAATCAGAATTTCCAACCCCAAACCAGGGGCTTATTAGCAAAAACGCGGGGCCTTTTGCGATATTTTCCCAACCAGTATATAAAGCCCCATAGTTTTAGGAAATAGCATAAGAGGCAAAACTTCCCTTTTTCCCTTCACCCGCACCCGGAGGTAACTCCGGCCAACTCAGGCCGGCGCACCGGTATCGGTGGGAGCATCTGACCCCGACGCACACTATGGTGGCCGGTGGCGACGCTAAGGACGCCGATAGCAGCGGCGACGAGAGAGAGATGGGCATGAAATGGATTTCGTGATCCCGGCTCATCGCTTCATTTCACAGACCGAGCCACCTACCAACCTTATGCTTAGTGTTTGGGTAGCATAATGTATGCCATGTTATGTACTAGGCCTGATATAAGTTTCGCAGTTAGCGTAACCAGTATATATCAGTCCAATCCAGGTAATGACCATTGGATGGCCATTAAACATATCCTCAAGTATCTTAAAGGTACTAAGGATAAGTTAATTATTTATGGAGGAAACGAACTGCAAGTTAATGGGTATACAGACTCCGATTTCCAATCGGATCCCGATGATAGAAAGTCTACATCTAGATTTGTCTTTACCCTTAAAGGAGGTGCAGTTTGTTGGAAGAGTTCCAAACATGGATTGACAGTAGATTCCACCACTGAGGCGGAATATATTGCAGCTTCTGAAGCTGCAAAAGAGGCTGTGTGGATAAAGAACTTTATCACAGAATTGGGAGTTGTCCCAAGTATCGAGAATGCGATTCCGTTATACTGTGATAATACTGGAGCCATTGCGCAAGCAAATGAACCAAGGGCGCATCAGAAGTCGAAGCATGTGGAACGCAAGTACCATATCATTCGAGAGATTGTGTCACGAGGGGATATTGTCGTGTGCAAGGTACCGAGTGAAGATAATGTAGCAAACCCGCTGACGAAGGCCATACCTCCGAAGTTGTTTGATAAACACGTGGAGTCGATGGGTATTAGATACAATCGTTATTGGCACTGGAGCAAGTGGGAGATTTTGTTGGGGTTGGTGCTCAGAGCGCCAATTCCCGGTTGTATTTCTTTGTAAATACTTCTGTAAAACATTATTATTGATAATATATGCAGTTTCTATAATATAATGAAACTTTTAATATGGTAAAGACGTATTGACCAAAGAATGATTAGTCATGGTACAGTTGCAAAAGCGTCGCAACTGACATTGAATAGTATCATGACGTTGTCATTCTCAGACAGTTCCTGGTCAAGGTTTACACTACTTGGTCAGTATAGTAAACCCGTTGAGACCGGTACATGTCGTATACTGGAATGTTTGATTCCAATGGTTTCTCAATGAACCATAAGTCTTGGAGACTAGTATAGACGTGTGGGTGTTTATAGCAGATAAACACTGAACGACTCACCGAATATTCTTAATGGATGGTACACCAACGTCAATAAGAATCTTCTCGGGTTGAGTAGCACTTGTGATTCTTAGACTTGAGATGCCATTGTGGGCACATGAGACATCTTCTACACTTAGATGGCAGTCACGTCACCGATCTATTAAGATCAGACCTCCGCCTGTTCGTTGGGTGTAGATATTTCCTCAGGATGTTCTATGTGTATCAAGATAGGATCCGTCAGTTCTGTGTACCAGAGCATAGGTAGTCCTTATGATTAGCAATCAGATAAAACCATGGGCCCATGGTAAAGTTTAGAAGCTAGTTCTAAACATACTTTTAAAGATTGCTAATAGAACAGTCGACTGGATAATCCCCATAGAGATTTGACGTTTACATCTATATCTCTGGGATATATCCGGATACCTGTGATGGAGGAATTATACATTTGCCTTGACCTCGACCTGTATGATTCAGCGAGTTTATCCGTGATCGTCATAATTTACGGGTGGATAAATTATGGACACGAAATTGGATTTCGTGACGGATATGCCTGAATCTAGAGTCTCAATAATAAAATAAACTCGTAGAGCACTAGAGCAACATTAATAAATAATATTGATTATTTATAATATCGTTTAAAGGTTAAATGCAAAGTACATGTGTAGGGACCCGATAGTCATTTACTTAATTATTGTGTATTTACATTTAATGCTTGATTAATTTAAATACACATTAATTAATAGTCAAAATGAGTTATTTGACTTATATCCTAAATGAATATATGTTTTTAATATTTAATGTAAATATTATACATATATTTAATATATTTGTATTTGATTAATTAATTAATTATTTAATTGTTAAATGATTAAATTAATTAAAATATAAATATCTTACATTAGGATATTTGATGTAAATGATATTAGTTGCCTTTGTTGACTTAATTAAATATCTAATAAAGTGTTATTTAGATATTTATGCAAGTTGATCAAATTAAAGTGAAACGAAATTGAAATTAATAAACTTGTATTTGCTTTAATGATTTTCGGCCAAGGCATAATTGATACAAGTATATATTATTTTTTATTTTCATTTTATTTTTAACCTAATACACTTTACAAGAAAGACTCCATTGAAGAAACAAAAGGAAGCTTGAGAAAAGAAAGATAAAATCAAATAAAGCTTGGATTTTAGTAAGTTTCTTCAACCTACTATTAGAAGGAAAATGTTCCTTAGGATCTAGGCTTTAACATATGATGTTCTTAGGTTATTTCTTTCTTTATTCCTTGTGTTTTTGTTGATGGAAGTTTTGATTGAAGTGTTGAGCATGTATGGTGAAGGAAGGTTGTGACTATTGTAGTTGTAAACTTTCTTTTAAGGTTTTTGGAAACCATGTTGCTAATCTAGAGTTTTTGACCCACTCTTAGATGACCTAGATTTGATCTTGAGTTGTTTCATTGTGTTGAGACTTGGATTGGATGTAAGAATGATGATTGAAGTAATTGATTTAATGTATTTGGTCTAATTTGTCCAATTTGAGGAAATTGAAAAATTAGGTTCATGACTAATTCCAAATTTGAGGCTTTTGAGATATGTTGTGTATTTGGATGTGTATATGATGCATATAAAGTTTCATGTTGATTGGATTACATCTTGATGTGTTTTGAAGCATGAAATGACAAAGTGCACAAATGGCACCCTTAAGGAGGCTCTCGGCCAAGGAGTTAGATTTTGGGGATTTTGATTGTTTTGGTGTTTTGATGTTTTGAACATGCTAAGTTCATCTTAAAAATGATTTATAATCATTCAAAATTGATTTAATCAATTTCGGATTAAAATGAACAAAATACCAAGTGTAAGGGCAATTCGGTAAATTCACTTAAATATGATTTATTGAATTTTATTTTCATAATTTGATTATTGGATAATTAAATAATATGTTTATTTAATTAATCTGAGAAAAAGTTTTGAAATCTGAAAATCGAATTTTCACCGCTTCTGCTGCGTTACCGGATTCTGCCCCTAAATAACCCCTTCAAAATGGTATCAGAGCGAGTCTGATTCTAGGCCTCCTAAAATGATTAGCATTATTTAAATCATATTTTCTTGACTTTATGCAAGCTTATTAGAAACTAAATCGATTAGATTTTGGGTGTATGACACTTAGCGGAAAATCCCTAATTAATAAGGTTTTAATGTAATTATGTATTGATGCATGTTAATGGTCCTGTTTTTGAATATTCGTTTTTCAATACGTCCTTCTCCGTGACTACATCCGAGACCGTGCCTCTGCTATGAGGTGTAGCCGATAGAGATTTATTTATACCGAATGTATATCAGATACTATATAAATTCAAGCGAAAGCGCAATTCTGAACGTGCACTAGCTGTCAGGATTACGTAAGTAATTTGAGATTATTGACGAGTTTAACCTTGGTACGTCTCCTTGTGGGCCTGCCTTCGCAGTGACAACAAGGAACGACCAGGACCGGAAACTAAGGAGTCACTGGTGAGTGATTGACAAATGAGTTGTCTACCTGATGAATATACGTAGGCGAGACCGTGCCTCTGCTGTGAGCTGAAATATATTCACGGGGTCCACCTTTCACTATTTGTATTTAATTTAATTATTAAATCTATGTATTCTGTCTAGGGATTACAGTATTGTATGATTTAGTGGGAGGGGTAATTTTAGATTAAAAATCCATGATCTATTATATGCTTTAGATATTATATGAAACTGCTTAATATCTGCTAACCGTTTTTCGTGATCTATATGATAGAGTTGCGATGGCGGGACAATCCACTAATCAGTTTGCGCGTATGCTTGATGCGAACAACCTTAAAGGCGCTGATAACTTCACTGATTGGGAATTGGATTTGAGGATTGTCCTCGATTCCGAGAAACCGGGATATGTTCTTGAGGGTCCACTGCCCCTTGCTGTGGCAGAGGATGCCACTCCGGAAGAACGCAAAGTCTTCCAAACATGGAAGGATGATGACTTAAGAGTTAAGTCATACATCTTAAGTTCGCTTTCACCGGGACTCAAGAAACAGTATTATGGCACATCAGATGCCTATACTATCATGACTCGTTTGAGACAGTCATTTGAGAACCAAGAACAAGTTATTGTTCACAAAGTCGCAATGGAACTGTTCCATGCGCGATTAGATGAGGGGCAAGCTGTTAGCTCACATGTTCTCCAGATGATTGATTTGATTGATCAACTGCAGCAACATAATCTCATTTTGAATGACATTCTTGGTAGAAGTGTCATTCTTGGTTCACTCCCAGCTTCATACCGCCAGTTTGTGATGTACTTCAACATGAATAGGACTATCTGTACCTATCAGGAGCTGCATAGGAGTGCCGACTCGCCCTCCGAGACCTACTTCTCTCTCTGCTTCTTCCCAGACTATGTCAAAGGGAAATAAGAAGAAAGGGAAGAAGAATAAGGGTTTCAGTCCTCAACCACAGGCCAAGATAGCTAAGCCCAAGCGGGCTTCTGAAGACAAGTGCCATCACTGCAATAAAGTCGGGCACTGGAAGAGGAACTGTCCAGACTACATTGCTCAGATAATGAGGGAGAGAGCATCAACATCAGGTACATTTATTTTTCCAGTTATTGATATATCTTTGGCTTGTGAAGCCGTTACATCCAACTGGATTTTAGATTCTGCTTGTCCCATTCACATTTGAAATTCGTTGCAGGTGCTGAAGGAAAGTATGAGACTGAAGCCCGGAGAGATGCAGTTGCGATTCGGGAGTGGAGACTCACTGGATGCAGTTGCAGTGGGAGTATGCGAGATCTCATTGCCGAATGGGACACTTTTGTTAAATGAATGCTATTTTGTGCTTGGATGTGTAGCTAATATTATATCTCTTTTTATATTAGATACAGAAGGCTTTTGTATTAATATTAAGAACTGTTCTTTGTATTTATATGATAAGAATAATATTCAGATCCTTTGTTGTCCAAATAAGCATGGTCATTATACACTGCAAACATCAAAAGATATTTTAAGTTCTGGAATTAATAAACGTAGATTACCTGAAGTTAATAATACTGAACTTTGGCATATGCGGCTAGGTCACATTGGCGTTAAACGCCTTACCCAATTGGTTAGGAATGGTTTGATACCAGATCTCACATTGAATCCTATCCAACTTGTGAATCATGTATTCAGGGTAAAATGACCAAAGCCCCATTTTTTGGTGTTGGACACCGCGCCACTAACTTACTGGAACTCGTACATTCTGATGTATGTGGTCCACTAAGTCAAACTGCTCACAGTAGTTATTCATACTTTGTTACCTTTACCGATGATCTGTCACAGTACGGTTATGTCTATTTGATGAGACATAAATCGGAAACCTTTGAAAAGTTCAAAGAGTTCTGAAATGAAGTAGAAAAACAAACTGGTAAATATATTAAATACCTTCGATCTGATCGAGGTGGCGAATATATGAGTGGTGAGTTCATGGATTATATGAAGGAGAATGAGATTCTCGCTCAATATACTCCTCCAGGTACCCCACATCATAATGGAGTATCTGAGAGGAGAAATCAGACTTTATTGGATATGGTCCGATCAATGTTGAGTTTCACAGATTTGTCCTATTATTTATGGGGCTACTCTCTCTTAACCGCCGCACATCTTTTGAATAAGATTCCTTCAAATGCTGTTCCTACGACACCGTATGAGATATGGTTCAGTAGGAGACCAAATCTTAATTATATTAAGGTTTGGGGTTGTCCTGCCTATGTCAGGGTGACTCAGCAAGATAAGCTTTCGCCTCGAGGGCAAAAGTTTAGGTTTGTAGGATATCCTTTCGAATACGAGGGGATATCTGTTCTATGATACCGAGCATCGAAATGTATTCGTAGCTCGCTTCGTAAAATTTCTAGAAGTAGAATTTTTGTCAGAAGGTGGAAATCATAGATAGGTTGAGCTTGATGAAGTCCAACTTGAAATCAACGAACCAACGGAGGAACCTGAAGTTCAAGTAGATGAAGGACCTTCAACATACACACTCCGTAGGTCGGAATGGTATCTAGACCTCCTGAATGCTTGTATTTGATACAAGAAAAGAGTCTGGATGTTCTCTTAGTTGAAGAGACAGATCCTTTCACATATAGAGAATCGATGTTGGACATCGACTCCGTGAAATGGCAAAATGCCATGAAATCCGAGATAGACTCAATGCATGAGAATCAAGTTTAGGACTTGGTTCCGCTTCCCGAAGGAATTGTTCCTATCGGTTGTAAATGGGTTTACAAGAGGAAGCGCGGGCCTGACGGTAAGGTTGAAACTTACAAGGCCCGACTGGTAGCAAAAGGTTACACGCAGCGACCTGGCGTCGACTACGATGAAACTTTTTCGGCGGTAGCAATGCTTAAGTCTATTCGGATTTTGCTTTCTATAGCTGCGTATCATGACTACGAGATTTGGCAATGGATGTCAAAACGGCTTTTCTAAATGGATTTCTTGATGAAGAAATCTATATGGAACAGCCGGAAGGTTTTGTGTCCAGCGAAAACTCGGGTATGAAATGTAAGCTTAAGAAGTCTATTTATGGGCTTAAACAAGCTTCACGAAGTTGGAATCTTGATTCGACGAGATTATTAGATCGTCTGATTTTCTCAAGAATTCAGAAGAGTCCTATGTGTATCAGAAGGCCAGTGGGAGCATGGTCGTATTTTTAGTCCTATATGTTGATGACATCCTAATCATTGGGAATGATTTAGGCATGTTACAAAGCGTCAAAGCGTAGCTCTGTAAGAATTTCTCCATGAAAGACCTGGGAGAAGCTTCCTATGTTTTAGGGATAAAACTCTATAGAGATAGACAAATGAGGCTGATTGGGTTATCCCAATCAACGTACATAGATAAGATCTTGGAACAGTATAATTTTGGTAACTGTAAGACAGCAAACATACCGTTCAGACATGGGATTCATCTTTCAAAGAAGATGTGTCCACAAACAGAATATGAGAAGGTTAGAATGTCTAACCAACCTTATGCTTAGTGTTTGGGTAGCATAATGTATGCCATGTTATGTACTAGGCCTGATATCAGTTTCGCTGTTAGCGTAACCAGTAGATATCAGTCCAATCCAGGTAATGACCATTGGATGGCCATTAAACATATCCTCAAGTATCTTAAAAGTACTAAGGATAAGTTAATTATTTATGGAGGAAACGAACTGCAAGTTAATGGGTATACAGACTCCGATTTCCAATCGGATCCCGATGATAGAAAGTCTACATCTAGATTTGTCTTTACCCTTAACGGAGGTGCAGTTTGTTGGAAGAGTTCCAAACAGGGATCGACAGCAGATTCCACCACTGAGGCGGAATATATTGCAGCTTCTGAAGCTGCAAAAGCGGCTGTGTGGATAAAGAACTTTATCACAGAATTGGGAGTTGTCCCAAGTATCGAGAATGTGATTCTGTTATACTGTGATAATACTGGAGCCATTGCGCAAGCAAATGAACCAAGGGCGCATCAGAAGTCGAAGCATGTGGAACGCAAGTACCATATCATTCGAGAGATTGTGTCACGAGGGGATATTGTCGTGTGCAAGGTACCGAGTGAAGATAATGTAGCAAACCCGCTGTCGAAGGCCATACCTCCGAAGTTGTTTGATAAACACGTGGAGTCGATGGGTATTAGATACAATCGTTATTGGCACTGGAGCAAGTGAGAGATTTTGTTGGGGTTGGTGCTCAGAGCGCCAATTCCCGGTTGTATTTCTTTGTAAATACTTCTGTAAAACATTATTATTGAATAATATATGCAGTTTCTATAATATAATGAAACTTTTAATATGGTAAAGACGTATTGACCAAAGAATGATTAGTCATGGTACAGTTGCAAAAGCGTCGCAACTGACATTGAATAGTATCATGACGTTTTCATTCTCAGACAGTTCCTGGTCAAGGTTTACACTACTTGGTCAGTATTGTAAACCCGTTGAGACCGGTATATGTCGTATCCTGGAATGTTTGATTCCAATGGTTTCTCAATGAACCATAAGTCTTGGAGACTAGTATAGACGTGTGGGTGTTTATAGCAGATAAACACTGAACGACTCACCGAAGATTCTTAATGGATGGTACACCAACGTCAATAAGAATCTTCTCGGGTTGAGTAGCACTTGTGATTCTTAGACTTGAGATGCCATTGTGGGCACATGAGACATCTTCTACACTTAAATGACAGTCACGTCACCGATCTATTAAGATCATACCTCCGCATGTTCGTTGGGTGTAGATAGATCCTCAGGATGTTCTATGTGTATCAAGATAGGATTCGTCAGTTCTGTGTACCAGAGCATAGGTAGTCCTTATGATTAGCAATCAGATAAAACCATGGGCCCATGGTAAAGTTTAGAAGCTAGTTCTAAACATACTTTTAAAGATTGCTAATAGAACAGTCGACTGGATAATCCCCATAGAGATTTGACGTTTACATCTATATCTCTGGGATATATCCGGATACCTGTGACGGAGGAATTATACATTTCCCTTGACCTCGACCTGTATGATTCAGCGAGTTTATCTGTGATCGTCATAATTTACGGGTTGATATATTATGGACACGAAATTGGATTTCGTGACGGATATGCCTGAATCTAGAGTCTCAATAATGAAATAAACTCGTAGAGCACTAGAGCAACATTAATAAATAATATTGATTATTATAAATTCGTTTAAAGGTTAAACGCAAAGTACATGTGTAAGGACCCGATAGTCATTTACTTAATTATTGTGTATTTACATTTAATACTTGATTAATTTAAATACACATTAATTAATAGTCAAATGAGTATTTGACTTATATCCTAAATGAATATATGTTTTTAATATTTAATGTAAATATTATACATATATTTAATATATTTGTATTTGATTAATTATTAATTATTTAATTGTTAAATGTTTAAATTAATTAAAATATAAATATCTTACATTAGGATATTTGATGTAAATGATATTAGTTGCCTTTTTTGACTTAATTAAATATCTAATAAAGTGTTATTTAGATATATGCAAGTTGATCAAATTAAGTGAAATGAAATTGAAATTAATAAACTTGTATTTGCTTTAATGATTTCGGCCAAGGCATAATTGATACTAGTATATATTGTTTTTTATTTTCATTTTATTCTTAACCTAATACACTTTACAAAGAAAGACTCCATTGAAGAAACAAAAGGAAGCTTGAGAAAAGAAAGATAAAATCAAATAAAGCTTGGATTTTAGTAAGTTTCTTCAACCTACTATTAGAAAGGAAAATATTCCTTAGGATCTAGGCTTTAACATATGATGTTCTTAGGTTATTTATTTCTTTATTCCTTGTGTTTTTGTTGATGGAAGTTTTGATTGAAGTGTTGAGCATGTATGGTGAAGGAAGGTTATGACTATTGTAGTTGTAAACTTTCTTTTAAGGTTTTTGGAAACCATGTTACTAATCTAGAGTTTTTGACCCACTCTTAGATGACCTAGATTTGATCTTGAGTTGTTTCATTGTGTTGAGACTTGGATTGGATGTAGAAAATGATGATTGAAGTAATTGATTTAATGTATTTGGTCTAATTTGTCCAATTTGAGGAAATTGAAAAATTAGGGTTCATGACTAATTCCAAATTTGGGGCTTTTGATATATGTGTGTATTTGGATGTGTATATGATGCATATAAAGTTTCATGTTGATTGGATTACATGTTGATGTGTTTTGAAGCATGAAATGGCAAAGTGCACAAATGGCACCCTTAGGAGGCTCTCGGCCAAGGAGTTAGATTTTGGGGATTTTGATTGTTTTGGTGTTTTGATGTTTTGAACATGCTAATTTCATCTTTAAAATGATTTAGAATCATTCAAAATTGATTTAATCAATTTCGGATTAAAATGAACAAAATACCAAGTGAAAGGGCAATTCGGTAAATTCACTTAAATATGATTTATTGAATTTTATTTTCATAATTTGATTATTGGATAATAAATAAATATGTTTATTTAATTAATCCGAGAAAAATTTTTGAAATCTGAAAATCGGATTTTCACCGCTTCTGCTGCGTTACCGGATTCTGCCTCTAAATAACTCCTTCAGTGAGTACTTGATAGATTTAAAAATATTCGAAATTAGTAATATAATAAAGGTTTATATAGTTATATGCATGAAATATATATATATATATATATATATATATATATATATTATATATATATATAAAGATGAATGTAGAAGAAATAAGCAGGTGTATTTATATACACATATAGATAAGAGCAAGCAATTACAAGCAAATGTATGAGCAAAGACAAGCTGTGCATATAAAAATAAAGAGATACATATGTAGGTATAAATCATTATATATATATATATATATATATATATATATATATATATATATATATATATATATATATATATATATATATACATACATGTATATATATAGATAGAGCATACGAATATGGTAATGTTTATGAATATAATATAATGGGACTTGGGTTTGGGGGTTGTAAAGAAGTACACCCTAGGGAATGGGACTAGTGATATGAATGAAAATTTGTAATTTATGCATTATATAAGAATATTAGTATGCATGGGTAAATTTGAACTAGAAAATATATCAGGCTGGTATGAATGCTAAGGTTCAAGTTCATGCGAAAGTGAGCATATATATATATGTTTAGCAACATAAGTATAGATACGTGTATATAAGATGACATATAGCACAAATGAATAGTATATGCATGGCATGAGAATATATATATAAGTTTATGACATGAGATTCTTGAGCACAAGTTGATAGTTAGGAAATGGTAAATAAGTTTAAGAACTAAGAAATTGAAACCCGTATATATTTGAAGTCCGATATAGTAGAAGAGACTCGATATCGTGTGTGTAAGCATAATTATGGAATTAATATATTAGTATGAGAAATGTTTGTATAGATATTCTTGTGGCATGAATGCATGAGATTTGTGGTCATGAGTTCGCATAACAGTGGTGCATATGAGAAAGTAAGAAAGTGATAGTATAAGTAACAATATTTATGAGAAAACATATTATGAGTATATGTATACTAGTGTGAAATACATGCATTTCATGAATGAAACGTTTCAGGATATGATAGTGAAAGATGAGTATATAGTAAAGCATGGCTAAGCTAGAAAGGATCATGAGAAAGCATCAGCATGTGTGTGTGTGTTAAGATTTTCAGCAGTCAAGTAAAAGATAATAATGTTTTCAAAGATTTCGAATGTTTCAAAGAAAACTTTCAAATGTTTTGAAAGATAATATATTTCAGAAAAATATTTTCTTTCAGTTTAGAGATACCGTATATGGTTTTGTGTTTTCGGGGCATGAGGTAAAACCTCACCCCAGTATGTAACTTGAGATGCAGTTGGGATTGACGGATACAGGGAACATGTGCATATATAGGGCCAGGATGGCGGCTTAGGATCGTGTACCTGGTCCCTAGTGGTGGCTACACTGCCAGTTGAGCTGTTGTCCTGGGTGTAAAGCTCTACGTTGCCAGTTGAGCTGTTGTCCTAGACGTAGGGCACCACCAGCTTCAAAGATACCGCAGTTGAGCTGCTGTCCTGGGCATCAAGTATCATCAGTATATAGTTTTTAAAAGTCAGATTTTAGTAAACAGTTTTCAGAAAATAGATTTTAGAATTAGTTTCCAGAACCAGCAGTTTTATAAGAGATTCAGAATTTTAAAAGTAGAAACCAGTTTTCAAGTAAAATTTTCAGCAATGAGTTTTTAGAAAGAAACTTTTAGAAAAAAGGTTCTTCAAAAAGGGTTTTCAGAAAGCAATTTATAAAAGCTTAACATGTTAAAGTAGTGTACAGTTACAAGTCATGCACATGACTTACATATTCTAGTATTCATTTGAAAATGCATATAGTGGATATTAATGCATGATGGCAAGATTACATTTAATTGTATTTATGATTGATGAATGTAGGAGTTATATATACTTACATAGAAGAAACCTCATTCTGTAAATACTAGTGTATGTTAAGTGTGATTATATTTATTTATGTATTCATGATTGATGATGGTGTGATAAACATTTGAAATAAGAATAGTTAATAATTCCGATTTGATGATATTTCAATGAAATAAAAGAAAGAAAGCTGTAATAGATGCCTGAGCTGAACTAGCAGAGAGTATAAATGGACATAATGAGATATCAGAGTAGCGTAGTGAAAGCATGGTTGAATTTTGACGATGATATAGAAACTTGATAGTTGTTAATGTAAGTAGTAAGTAATAGGGAAATAAAATGGATAAGAGGTTATATGGTTAATTCAAACTTTGTAAATGCTTTAATGGCTTTATAAACAACTCAAGTTGATACAGAAACATAACTTAGACTTTGTATGTGTTTGTATGCTCAAGTTATGAGCATGGTTACTTACTGAGTCATTATGACTCATACCACAACAGTTTGTTAGTTTTGCAGGTCAGTAGCTGACATACTTGGCTAGCATGTTTTCAGTGAAGAATTTGAAGACAGTGGATCGCCCCAATTGCAGTCAAAAGTGTCTTTGAGTCCTGCGTTGAGTTGTGGGTCCTCACGACCTTTGTATTCATATTTGCATTTGTATCTCATTTGTATTAGTAATGTAATAGCTTAATTTTATTTTTGAGTTCTGGTCGGAGGCCAAATATTTACAGTTTGATCTTTGAGTTCAGGCCTGAGGCCTAGTTGATGTTGTATATGTTTTGAATTGCTCAACAGGTTGTCCTTGGGTGCTGGCTATAAGCCAGGTTGCATGATGTTCTGCATACATCATGCCGAAATTTCGTCAGATTCAGAGGCTTATGAAGATGGGTTTTCCTGTCTCCTGCCGGTAGCATCCTGGCCTCGGCGGGATGTTACAGATGACAATTTAGTCCGATATTTTGGATATTTATTAATATAATATATGTAATTTAATGGATAATAAATAATTTATATGTATGAAATTAGGTATTCTCAATAGATTAAAGATATTATTATCAAATATTCGTTCAATAAATATAACCGGATGTAATTTATTTGACTTGAAATTTATTTTCAAAATTGGGTTGAATTATTTATTTTTTTAATTATAATCTTGTGTGTGAAAATTGTCATGCAATTAATTTTCAAAACTGCGTTGAAAAATTTATATTGGATTATTGGATTTGTATTAAATGAACTAATTGTATGAAATATTGAATTTTAGATTTTGAATTTTAAATATCCATTAGTATATTTTTAATTTTGTAGATATTTTAGAAGGATGTAAATATTTGTATTGATAGGTGATTGTAAATATAGAAACTGATAATCAAATATAGATAAATTGCGGATCGGTTGTCATCCCGACAACTATCAGAGAAATATAGAGATAATCAATTTCGAACCATGTATAATTTTGTTTTTGTTTTTTTTTCCCATGGTTTATTATGTTATATGCCTCTTAAAATTCCATCTTAGATGTTTGTTACACACTAATTATAAGTAGGAATGATTATTTTCCCTTTTTCGAATTTAAGACATTTTCTTGTCCTGTTTTGAAATGAAACGGAATAAAATAATTATCTCAAAATTTTAGCGGAATGGAACGGGACATGATTTTAATGTTACATGATTTTAAATGGGATAATTTTTTATCCCAAAAAAATATAACGAGATAGGATTGAGATGATTCTTTATCTTAAAAAAATATAACAGGATAGGATGGTAGATAATTTTTTATCTCAATTATATATACAGGAGAAACTAGTATTGACAAATCCTACTTGTCCCAACACATTTCCATCCTTCTAAGAATTTTCAATTTTCAATTTTCAAAAATATAAACAATGGAATTTTATTAAAATAACAGGTAAAGCTTCGCCTTCTATTACAATTTTACTTAATTTTTTACCGATAATTTTTTTTATATTTATAAAATAAAGATATAAGTCCTTTTTTTTTAGCTATTGTACTCTCATCTCAACCCAAATTATAAATTAAACGCATTCTTTAGGATTTGAACATGTAATCTCTTATTTTTACAGTAAAAGTTAAGTCAACTAAATTATTTTTCGGATATTACCGATCATTTTGATTTAAAAAAAAAAAAAACGATCGCATTAAATTCAATCATGAGTGTGCAAAAAGAAACACGATTGCATAAATTCAATGATAAGAATGTAAAGATGATTTTGCAATAGTAAACGTTACCATTCAACTTTGAATATATACCAAAATAAATATTATTATTTGTACAAACCACCAAAGGTAAATTTGACAATTCTTTAATCAAATTGTCTTTTAATAATAAATTATATATTATTATAATATAAATTTTTCTAACAATAAGAAAAAAAATTTAAAATATCTGGTCAATGCCAAACAGATGATAAGAAATTCTTTAGTCTTCAAGGACAATACGGCATCTCTCTATTATTCAATAATATTCCAGAAGTTTCCAAGAACTAAATCTTTAGTTATACGTTGGGATGGATTTTGTGTTTTGTTTGCACCAAAAATAATAATTTCAGTCTAATTAGAACTGTTTAGGACTGATTTGTTCCAAGAACCAATCTAAGAGTCAAGTAGGAAATTCTATTTTTCAAGTAGGAAAAATTACAAATTAAGCAGGAGGTTGAGAATCAATTGGAGGAAGTTAACAGGACTTGCAAAACATGAATAGGAAGTTAAGAAAATGGTGGAAGAAATTACTTTCAAAGGCATGAGAGAAAACAACTTCCTGCTAAAATCACTCCTCCACAAACACAAACAAAAAAAACAAGCTTCCTGGAATAGAGGAATGTGGAGAGTTGGAAGGAGGAAGTTGAGAATCACTTGGAGGAATTTGACAGAAAAATGCAGGGACTTGGAGGATGAGTGGAGGAAGTTAACAAGATATACAGAACATGAGTAAGAAGTTGAGAAGCATTCTGAGACAATTATTTTCAAGAGCGATAAAAGCCAAAGAATAGCCAAGAAAAAGACCTATCTCCAATATCATCGATAAAAAAAAAAACCCGCAACATGCCAATTTTCAATTACTCTCTCTGTAGTTAATTAACTCTGTAGTTTTCAAGCTCGATTCCTGCAACTATGACCTATTTTAATTCTAATAGTTTGCAATTCATTCTTTTTTAATTAGATTTTCAATTCCAGTAAAGATTTTGTTCTCAGTAACCTTTAATTTCTAGTCTTTTATTAACATCCTCTTAAAATCTAATTGTCTATTCTTACAGGCTTTAGAGAACCCTCGTTTGATCAAAAGTTAGTTAATAACATTCAAGAATTATTCATCTGGCACACCCGCGCACAACACCAAAAATTACGTATTATCTTTTCTTTATTTTATTGTATTTTGAGCACAGCGGCTATCTACATAGCTATATCTTATATTTAGGTTCATTTCTTAATGTTGTAAAGTTGGGCCAACTGGCCACTTTAAGTATATATAAAAAAATCGAGCCAACATATAGCTTGCTAATTATGAGTGTGACTCATAAAGTAAAAAAATAAAAATAAAATTAAAAAATGGATGATTTCCTCCAATTTTGGGGTCATTTCCTCCAACATTTTACAGGAGGTTCTTAATGGAAAATAATTGAAGAAATAGCCAAATGGCCATTTTGCAATCAAAGAAAAACAATACCACCAATAATATCTTATTTCTCCTGATTTCGAATTAAATTCCGTCACTACCATATTCAAGCCTATGAATAGTAGGCCAATGGCCGCAACAGATTCTACTCCTCCACCAAATACCCATCATTTTTATTCTTTCTTGTCTCAATACAAAAATTTCCTACCACCATTTTCAGATATAAAAGGCGGAGGAGAAGCAGGCCAATGGCCGCAATGTAAAATCTGCAACTCAAGAACTGAAGAAGCTGTTTGTTTCTTGAGAAAGTAGAGGAAGCACAGTGAGAAAAACAGAAAGGAAAATTGAATGAATCTGGACACTTTTATTATTAACAAAATGCCACTAAACAAGACTTCCTTTGATCTATTTATACTACATTCTAAAGCACGTGCATAGCATGCTTTTTATAACAAACCAACTAACAGAAAAGCTAACTTTCAACAGTCCCCTTCAAGCTCAACTTCTGGGAACAATGTTGAGCTTGGACCTTAGGTAGACAAACTGATCAAAAGCTAAAGGTTTTGTCAAGATATCTGTATATTGGTTGTGACTTGGAACATGCTGAATCTGCAACTCATTCTTGGCTATTTGATCTCTGATAAATGAAGATCTAATTCAATATGCTTAGTTCGAGAATGATACTTAGGATGGCTAGCAAGGGCTTCAGCACTCCTATTGTCACAGTTCAAAATTGGGATTGAATTAAGAGGAACTTTGATCGAGCTCCTTTAACAAGTATCCAATCACAAGACTTCAGATGTGCCAAAGTAAGTGCTCGATATCAGATTCTGCTGTAGACCGAGGGAGAGAAGTATGTTGTTTCTTTGATGACCATGACACAATATTATTACCAAGATATACATAGTACCCCCCCCCCCCCCCACAGATCTGTTGGTTTCTATTATTTGTCCCAAGGAAAGATTAAGCATTGAAATACAACAATATGAATATATAATAAACTTTGAAGGATGGCGGAATCATACTTACAAAGCTTAGTGATGAAGATGATGAACAAAGTTTGAAGCTCCAAGAACTCTTGAAGTTTCGGCCAAGGTGATGAAGTGGTTGAAAGCTCCAAGCTTTGTGAATCCCAAGCTCCAAGGTGGTTTCCCTATCACCTCCTTTGATTCCAAGATGTGCTAGCAAAAGAGAAAGAAGAAAAAAAAATTTCTTCCTATGCCTTGAAGAGTTTCGGCAAAATGAGAGAGAGAGAGGGAGAGCTTTTTTTTTACAAAAGTTTTTTAAAAGAATAATAATAATGATATCAAATACCAAAATTTTGGTATATGGCTTTCCAAAAAGTCAAATACCATTTCCCTCCAAAAGCCTTTAATTGGCTCCACCAACTCCATCATGAATAGTGACATCTAGTCACTTTAATAAAGTGACTTGGGACATCCATCAACTAGTCATGTCAAGTGATGTGACTTCGCGATGTGACTTGCGGGTCCCACTCGTTTCAAAATACGAATGTGTCCGCAAACACTTTCGGGCTCGGTTTCTCTAATTCCGAATTAACGAATTTCCGTCGCGATGTAAATTAAATAATTATGCCCAGCGAAATCACTATTCACGTCGCTAACGAATTAATTCTAAATTGATTCGTTTGCCCGAATTAAAATCCGATTTCAATTCCGCGTCGAAATCTAATTTCGTTTAATATATCGAATATATTATTTTACCGATTAATTCCGAATTAATCGTTCTCTCTCAAAATAAGGCATTTTATCCAAGATAAATTTTCTCCGTAATTAATCCAAGATTAATAAAGTTCGAATCAAATATCATAGGTGAATCTTCAGGAAGCGACCCGAGAGATCTCCGGATATGTTGGCAGTAAATACGGTCGTCGGATAATCCGAACACGTACGTACCTAGTACTACGTTTTTACCGACTTACAAGACAAGGTTGGCTTCTAGCAAAGCGCGATGCCTACCCAATTCTCCAGAAATATTCTTATAGGAATATTAGATCTATATCAAGCGTAGTATACCGTAGTATTGCGTACATCGATCCAGTGTCGTTTGATCACATGTTAGGCCTGGGGCTGGAAATGTGTCTGCCCCGTACGAAACATATATCGGACATCAAGCAACTAGTCTCTTTAAATCGGACAATCCTGACCTAGTCATATTGCCCCGACGGTTGCAACCTTTTATAGAGTACTAGTTCTGTGTCCTGCGAGATCATCAACTCCATATGTCTGAAGTGACACTTCCATCTTGACATCACACCCAGTACACTACGATTCCTGATAAACCCAGAAGTGGTGAACACAGAACTGGTTAAAGCCCCCAACCACCAAAACCAAAGTTTACCGATTGTCGTAAGTACTAGCGATGCAAGTCTCAGGTTAAGACCATATACACCTACCCTGATGCGGCCTCCCATAGACACGCAGACATACTACCAATGGGATTCCGCGGGGTCTATCCAGAGCGAAGCTGTTTTCCGTACCATCGGTAAAACACAACCTCCTATCGCACTCGCATAAGTATCCAATACTTAAATATATGAGAACTATGCTGTTGTGCCCTCACAACCTGCACAAGTGCAATACTAGTCTATTCCGCATTATCGATGTCCTATCTCGATAATACTCCGACTAGGGATATTTAATGATTAATCCTTTTATATATTGATACTGTCTCATATCATCTCAACAAGGAACTAATCATATGGACTTTCGCCATTTATATATCAAAGTAAATAAATTACAAAATGGCAAAAGGCAATTTCATTATCACACAGTTAATTTTGTACAATAATACAATATCATTTACAAAACAGTGACGCTATGGGTCATAATGTCTAACAATCTCCCACTTGGCCTATAGCCAGTCACTCAAGCATCTAATACCTGAACTATGTATGTGTCGCTCAAACACATGCGTATAAACAGCCTTCGTCAGCGGATCTGCAATGTTGTTATCTGATGCGACCTTCTCGACCTTTACATCGCCACGATGTATAATCTCTCGAATCAGATGGTAACGCCGAAGAACATGCTTGGATCGTTGATGAGACCTTGGTTCCTTAGCTTGTGCTATAGCCCCGTTATTGTCACAATACAATGGAACGGGCTCAGCAGCTAACGGAACTACTCCTAATCCGATTAGGAATTTTCGGATCCAAACTGCCTCCTTTGCTGCTTCCGACGCAGCGATGTACTCCGCTTCTGTTGTTGAATCGGCAACAGTATCTTGCTTGGAAGATTTCCAGCTCACTGCTCCGTTATTCAAACAAAAAATGTACCCAGATTGCGACTTGAAGTCGTCCTTGTCGGTTTGGAAACTTGCATCAGCATACCCAGATACCGCAAGTTCTCCTTCTCCATAAATTAAGAAAGCATCCTTAGTTCGTCTAAGATACTTAAGGATGTTCTTAACTGCCATCCAGTGACCTTCACCTGGATCGGCCTGATAGCGACTGCACATGCTCAAAGCATATGACACATCAGGTCGTGTACATATCATGGCATACATGATCGATCCGACTGCCGAGGCGAACGGTATCCGACTCATGTTATCTCTCTCTTCTTGAGTCTTAGGACACATGTCCTTAGACAGAGAGATACCACGTAACATTGGCATCAATCCTTTCTTGGATTGATCCATGCTGAATCGCTTCAACACTTTGTCAATATATGTACTCTGGGAGAGTCCAAGCAGCTTTCTAGATCTATCCCGGTAGATCTTTATTCCCAGAATAAAGGCTGCTTCTCCCAGATCTTTCATGGAGAATTTTAATGAAAGCCAAGCTTTCACCGACGTTAGCATGGGAATGTCATTGCCTATAAGCAATACATCGTCGACATAAAGGACAATAAAAGTCAGTGCTCTCCCACTAGTCTTCTTGTATACACAATGGTCATCTTCATTTTGCACGAAATCATATTCTTTTATGATCTCATCAAAACGCTGATTCCATGACCGTGATGCTTGCTTCAATCCATAAATGGATCGATTTAACTTACAAACCTTGTTTGCAAGTCTAGGTACGATAAAACCGTCAGGCTGTTGCATATAAACATCCTCCAAAAGGTTTCCGTTAAGGAAAGCGGGTTTTAACGTCCATCTGCCATATCTCGTAATCGAAATATGCAGCTATTGCAAGCATTATCCGAATGGATTTAATCATGGCAACGGGTGAGAAAGTTTCGTCATAATCAACACCATATTGTTGACGATACCCCTTTGCTACAAGCCTAGCTTTGTATGTTTGCACGTTGCCATCCATGTCGGTCTTCTTCTTGAAGATCCATCTGCATCCAATAGGCTTTACGCCTTCTGGTGCATCAACCAGTGTCCAAACTTGGTTGGCATACATGGAATCCATCTCGGACTTCATGGCTTCTTGCCATAAAGCGGAATCAATATCCTGTATTGCTTCCTCATACGTAGTCGGTTCATTATCCTCAATAAGATTAATATCTACATGAGGCGAGATCAGGTACCCATACCTCTCAGGTATTGTCCTGACTCTCTCCGACCTACGCGGTCCTTGTGTATATGAAGATTGTGGTACAGACTCATCCCGGATGGTCTGTTCATGTTCCGTCGTTGATTCATTGCCAGGAACAGTATCACTACGATTTTCATCGAGTCTACTTCCTCCCACTTACCACTGCATCTAGAAATTCCTTCTCAAGGAAAAATGCATGCAGAGCAACAAATACTTTGTTCTCTTTGTGGTGATAGAAGTAATATCCTTTGGTTTCCCTAGGATATCCCACGAAAAGGCATTTATCTGATTTGGGTTCTAGTTTGGTACCTTCCAAACGTTTAACATATGCCCAGCATCCCCAAATCTTCAGGAAAGAGAAACCTGGTTTCCTTCCTGTCCATATCTCGTATGGAGTCTGTTCAACAGACTTCGACGGAACCTTATTCAAAATAAGTACTGCACTGTATAATGCGTATCCCCAGAAGGATATTGGTAGCTCAGTGCGACTCATCATAGACCTTACCATGTCTAGCAAGGTACGGTTTCTCCGTTCAGACACACCGTTTAATTGCGGTGTTCCAGGAGGAGTCCACTGTGAAAGAATACCATATTCTTTCAAGTAATCTTGAAACTCATAACTTAAGTATTCGCCACCACGGTCTGACCGCAATGTCTTAATACTCTTGCCTGTTTGTTTTTCTACTTCGTGTCGAAACTCTTTGAATTTCTCAAAAGTTTCCGACTTGTGTTTCATTAGATACACATAACCGTAACGAGATGCATCATCCGTAAAGGTTACGAAGTAATGATATCCACCTCTAGCCTGGCTAGACATGGGCCCACATACGTCACTATGAACGAGGGCTAACAGTTCTGTGGCACGTTCACCTTTACCGCTAAAAGGTGATTTAGGCATTTTGCCTAAAAGACAAGATTCGCAGACATCATATGAATTAGGATCAAATCCGTCCAAGTATCCACTCTTCGAAAGTGTGGATATGCGAGTCTTGTTTATGTGTCCTAGACGACAATGCCACATGTAAGCTTCATCTTTTAGATTACTCATTTTGAGCCTTTTGTTTGTCATTTTACGTTTAGGAGATTCATTTATATTCAAAATATAAAGACCATTATTTGCAACGGCAGTGCATATTTCTGCATCATTTTTATATAAATAACACCCAGTGTTTCTAAATACAAAAGTGTACCCATGCTGGGTTAACAAAGATACAGATATAATATTCCTAGTTAAACTAGGTATATAATAACAGTTCAAAAGTTTAAGTACATGCCCCGAGGGCAGTTCTAAAACAAAAGTCCCTACAGCCAAAACAGCAACTGATGTTCCGTTTCCGACTCGTAGGTCAACCTCCCCTGAAGCCAGCATCCTGCTATTCTGCAGATCCTGCAAATCAGTACAAATATGAGCAGCACAACCAGAATCAAAAATCCAATTTTTAAGACTAGAAGTAGTCATATTTATTTCAATAACAAACATACCAGAGGCTAGTGCCTTGCCTGCCTTGATATCCTCCTTTTGTCCTTTGCCCACTCGGCAGTCACGTTTCCAGTGACCCTTTTTGCCGCATTTGAGGCAGACATCTTGAGATTTGTCCATTGGCTTCCCAGAAGCCTTTGTCAACTTGCCTTTACCCTTGTTCTTATATTTCCTCTTCTTCACCCCTCCAGTGGCCTTGGGCCCAGCCCTTGGCCCCTGAGAGGTCGATGCATAGTGCGCCTCACGCTTGCCCCCTTTTAGGAGTTCTTTTTCAGACTCCTTCAGCATGGATAACAGCTCTCCAAGAGTGTCATCGGTATCCATCAACTTATAGTTGATTATGATTTGTTTCCAAGTATCGGGAAGTGATTGTAAGATCAAATCTACAGTCAGCTCGGCCTCCAAGACTATTCCCATACTGCCCAACTCATCAATATCGGCAATCATTTGAGCCCCATGGACCTCAACTGATGTGCCTTCAGTCATTCGGGTGCGGAAGAGTTTCTTCACTAACTCATACCTCTCCATCCGCTTGTTGGTGCGGTGGAGATCTTGCAGTCTAGCCATCATGTTATAAGGATCCAAGTCCCTATTCTGGCGACGAAAGTGTTGAGTCATTGAAGCTAACATAACAGCCTGAGCTGTGTCACAATCCTCGCTGTGAGTTCTCCATAACTCCAGCTCAAGCGGATCAGTGGGTCTAGGCGGGAGAGGTGTCTGTATAGTGTACAGTAGCCTCTCAGCCCCAAGTACTATCTTGAGGTTCATTTCCCAGTCAGCGAAGTTTGTGCTGCCTTAAAGACATTATCACCCATGATGATGTCACGCACATTTCCCTTGCTAGCCATCTCAACCACAATAGTCTAACTATTTAGTTGACGATGAAATGGGTACAGTCAAACTGTTACAAGAAAAATAACAATGTATTAGTCCAACTAATTTAAAAATAGACGAAAAATTTTGAAATACGCGTAAGGCAAAGTATCTGAACGAAATTGCAAATTCACATACTAGCCTCCCACTATTTTCATCGAGTCTCTAACCCTCTGTTGAGAACTCGGGAAATCCTATTTCCTAGTGGGCTAGGATCCCGTTAAATAACACACAACCTTGACTTTGGCCAACAAGCTGTATGCTACTTAACTAGGTAGATCTCACAGATCAATTGGATCCAATCCAATTCCTAGATCCGGTTAGGTGGACATCCAAGTCCTAAACATATTACATATGCCAATGTATCCAATACATTTTCTAACCATATCCTCCGAATCATCTAGGCCTTGGCTTTGGCACAACAAACCTAATGATTCCAGTTAAGCGGGACCCATTGACAAGGAAAGTTTCGTAATCAATGTCTTTGGACAAGAAGTGATCTTGACTTTGGCCAACAAATCACAACTTGGACTAGACACCGATGTGAAACAAAACTCTCATGATTCAAGTACATCCTAATTGACAAGGTCTTGACTTTGGCCAACAAACCAATGCCAATTGGATCTTGAACGAGAATCATTCAATGGAAGGATATTCGCTTAATATAAATTGAGGGATTTTCGCGTAATTGGCAACCAATTTATTTATCTTTGTTAGGTCTCATCAACATACACCCTTAAGCATGCTTCTAAAACATCATAAAGCGCGTAAAGTAAATTAATAGTGATATGCGGATGGATATATAAACAACTTGTTCCTAGAACAAATCACTCCCTTTCCTCTCCCCGCTAGCACTATTCTACTTCTACCCAATTACATAATACAATAAGAGAAACCTCATTTACATTGAGGGGAATTAGGTGAGAAAAGAATACAAAGAGATAAAAGAGATAAGGCTGGACACGCAGGTCCAATTTATAAATTCTAAATTTACAATAATTCCTAGAATTACCCTTTCCCTTCTAATATCCATCCGATATACACTATTCATTCATCACATACATATATATTCAAACAAGACATGCTTTTACAACCAATCTAATCCAATTAATTAGTCTTTGTTTAAAGTGATCATCCAATGTTCAAACAACGTTTTGATTTTGCGCGAGTCCAACTCGTTTGAGAATAAGTACATAAGGTACGAATTCGCGAATTATATCGAACTACTTATTAAATCTAATTTAATACGTATTCAATACTAATTCAATTAATTTTAATTCCAAATTAAATGTTTACACTATTCATGTGCTTTAAAGACTTAGATTCTAAATCTAATCTAATTGGGTCTCAAAGCCCAACTAACATCCAATGTTTGTTTAATTAAAGTCCGATGGGCTTTCAATTGATTTATTAAGGCTTGGGCTTTGGTCAATGCGGGTCAAACCCAATTGCCAAACCCAAATAAGGAATCACCCTTAAATGCCATAAAATCAATTTCAAGCCCATAAGGCCCAATTAAACATAAAAGCCCATTTTACCATATTTGGACTTAATGGAGTGATTTAGGCCCAAATTGGATCCAATCCTTTTGGCCCAAATCTACTTGGCCCAACCAAGCCCATTATGCCCAAATATAATAATTCAAGCCCAATTTTACAATTAAGCCCATTAATTAAATTTTAATATTCCAAATTTTAAAATCCAATTAATTAAAGTGTAAATCCATGATTAATACATTAAACCAAATATTTCCAAAACACCAATTTAATTTATTAATCATCACTTGTTCAAAACACATGTCCAACAATTATTTGAACAAAAAATCAAGTCCTTATTCATGTCCATTACATTCGGCCAAGGTGTGAATTTTTTGTGTCGATTTGTTTTTCAATCCGATTGAATCACTAATCTACGTCCCGTATACGTTTTAAGTCATCCAATGATCTTACAACCAAAAAATTCCAATCCACTCCAAGTAGTGATGTATTCGGCCAAGGCATAAATTTGGGGGAAAAATCATCCAATGCATTTTTCATCAAATTGATTACATATTATGTCATTATACATACATATAAGCATACTCATTCATCAAATTTCACAAGAACATGCTTCAATCAATTTTACCCAAATTTTAACCTAAAGTATTTCATGCTTAACCATGGCTCCATGATACCATTGTTGGTTTCTATTATTTGTCCCAAGGAAAGATTAAGCATTGAAATACAACAATATGAATATATAATAAACTTGAAGGATGGCGGAATCATACTTACAAAGCTTAGTGATGAAGATGATGAACAAAGTTTGAAGCTCCAAGACTCTTGAAGTTTCGGCCAAGGTGATGAAAGTGGTGAAAGCTCCAAGCTTTGTGTATTCCAAGCTCCAAGGTGGTTTCCCTATCACCTCCTTTGATTCCAAGATGTGCTAGCAAAAGAGAAAGAAGAAAAAAAATTCTTCCTTTGCCTTGAAGAGTTTCGGCAAAATGAGAGAGAGAGAGGGAGAGTTTTTTTTTTCAATGTCTTTTAAAAGAATAATAATAATGATATCAAATACCAAAATTTTGGTATATGGCTTTTCCAAAAAGTCAAAACCAATTTCCCTCCAAAAGCCATTAATTGGCTCCACCAAACTCCATCATGAATAGTGACATCTAGTCACTTTAATAAAGTGACTTGTGACATCCATCAACTAGTCATGTCAAGTGATGTGACTTCGCGATGTGACTTGCGGGCCCACTCGTTTCAAAATACGAATGTGTCCGCAAACACTTTCGGGCTCGGTTTCGCTAATTCCGAATTAACGAATTTCCGTCGCGACGTAAATTAAATAATTATGCCTAGCGAAATCACTATTCACGTCGCTAACGAATTAATTCTAAATTGATTCGTTTGCCCGAATTAAAATCCGATTTCAATTCCGCGTCGAAATCTAATTTCGTTTAATATATCGAATATATTATTTTACCGATTAATTCCAAATTAATCGTTCTCTCTCAAAATAAGGCATTTTATCCAAGATAAAGTTTCTCCGTAATTAATCCAAGATTAATAAAGTTCGAATCAAATATCATAGGTGAATCTTCAGGAAGCGACCCGAGAGATCTCCGGATATGTTGGCAGTAAATACGGTCGTCGGATAATCCGAACACGTACGTACCTAGTACTACGTTTTTACCGACTTACAAGACAAGGTTGGCTTCTAGCAAAGCGCGATGCCTACCCAATTCTCCAGAAATATTCTTATAGGAATATTAGATCTATATCAAGCGTAGTATACCGTAGTATTGCGTACATCGATCCAGTGTCGTTTGATCACATGTTAGGCCTGGGGCTGGAAATGTGTCTGCCCCGTACGAAACATATATCGGACATCAAGCAACTAGTCTCTTTAAATCGGACAATCCTGACCTAGTCATATTGCCCCGACGGTTGCAACCTTTTATAGAGTACTAGTTCTGTGTCCTGCGAGATCATCAACTCCATATGTCTGAAGTGACACTTCCATCTTGACATCACACCCAGTACACTACGATTCCTGATAAACCCAGAAGTGGTGAACACAGAACTGGTTAAAGCCCCCAACCACCAAAACCAAAGTTTACCGATTGTCGTAAGTACTAGCGATGCAAGTCTCAGGTTAAGACCATATACACCTACCCTGATGCGGCCTCCCATAGACACGCAGACATACTACCAATGGGATTCCGCGGGGTCTATCCAGAGCGAAGCTGTTTTCCGTACCATCGGTAAAACACAACCTCCTATCGCACTCGCATAAGTATCCAATACTTAAATATATGAGAACTATGCTGTTGTGCCCTCACAACGTGCACAAGTGCAATACTAGTCTATTCCGCATTATCGATGTCCTATCTCGATAATACTCCGACTAGGGATATTTAATGATTAATCCTTTTATATATTGATACTGTCTCATATCATCTCAACAAGGAACTAATCATATGGACTTTCGCCATTTATATATCAAAGTAAATAAATTACAAAATGGCAAAAGGCAATTTCATTATCACACAGTTAATTTTGTACAATAATACAATATCATTTACAAAACAGTGACGCTATGGGTCATAATGTCTAACAACTTTTCTGTCATCCATATCAGCCCCCCAGTCAGCATCAGAAAATACGGTTAAATCAAGATACCCTTGAGTATAGAACTGAAGACCATAGCTTGTTGTGCGTAGGTATCGCAGACACGCTACAAGCTTGCCAATGCAGCAAGATGGAGAAGACAGAAATTGACTTAACTTGTTGACAGTGGAAAGAATATCTGGTCTAATGAGCACCACATATTGAAGGGAGCCAATGATGCTCTCTGTAGAGAGTAGGGTTGTCAAACATTTTCCATTTGTCTTTCACAAGTTTCTCTTGTTGTGCTAATAGGTGTTGGACACCCTTTACTGTCAAGCATATGAGCTTTAGAAAGAATATCACCAATATATTTTGTTTGAGACAAATGCAAACCATTAACTAAAGGTGTAACCTCCAGTCCAAGGAAGTAATTGAACTCTCCTAGATCCTTCAAGGCATAGGCTTTGCTGAGTTTAAAAATAAGATCTTCAACAAGAGTGGCACTAGAACCAGTTATCAAAATGCATCAACATAAATAAAAACTATCACAATGTGAGTGTCTAGATGCTGAACAAACAAAGATGAATCTGATTTAGCAGTGACAAAACCCCAGTCCACCGGAGAGTTTTTCAAATTATCATACCAAGCCCTTGGAGCTTGCTTAAGACTATACAAGGCCTTGTTTAATTTGCACACATAGGAAGGATGTTGTGGATCTAAAAATCCTTCAAGTTGATGCATATACACATCCTCTGCAAGCACTCCATTAAGAAACGCATTATTGATATCTAATTGTCTAATCTGCCAGTGCTTCATTACAGCCAAACTCAGGACAATTCTAATTGTACATGGCTTGACTACTGGGCTGAATGTCTCAAAAAAATCCACACCATATGTTTGATGAAAGCCTTTTGCAACGAGTCTTGTTTTATACTTAGAGATACTTCCATCAGGATTGTATTTGATCCTGAACATCCATTTATTGCCTACTACCTTGGGAGCAACTTCAGGGGATACTAAGGTTCAGGTGTGATTCCTATTCAAGGCATCAATCTCTTCTCTCATGGCTGGAAACCAGTTACTATCAGCTAGGGCACTTGTTACACTTTCTGGTTCTATATCTTGAACTGCAGCTAGATAAGTCTTAGGTTTGAAGGTCCCTACTTTAGATCTTGTAATCATAGGATGCTGATTTTGATGTAAAGATGTGCTGATATCAGAGGGAGACGCAGCACTGCTGGAAGCATTTCAATCAAAAGAGACGGACAGTGGGGAATTAGTGCAGACACCTGGGTCTGGATGGAGTCTGCTGATGAAGGTTTTGTGCTGCTACTGGCAATGATGTTTGAAGAATCTTTAGGGTAGTGAAGAGTGAGTTGGGAGGGATGAACAGAACATTCAGGAGGACTGAAATCAGATGAAGATGGAAACAATGAGTGATAAGAAAATTCATTTTCATTAAATTGAACATGTCGAGCAACATAAATTCTCCCATCAGAAGCCAAACATTTGTACCCTTTGTGAATATGACTAAAACCAATCAGAACACACTTTTGAGAGTGATCATCCAACTTGTGTTGGTTATAGGGCCTTAAAAGAGGAAAATAGGAACAACCAAATACTCTAATAAACTGGTAATCAGGCAATTGACCATGAATTTTCTGAAAAAGGTGATTGGTTCTTAAGAACTGGACTGGGTAATTTATTTATAAGATAGGCTGCTGTATGGAATGATTCCCACCAGAATTTCAAGGGCATTTGAGCTTGAGCAAGTAAGGTTAATCCTGTTTCCATAATACGCCTATGCTTTCTTTCTACGACTCCATTTTGATGATGGGTGTAAGGGCAAGTAAGTCTAGCTCTTATCCCTTCCAGCTCAAGAAATGATTCAAAAGCTTTAAATTCTCCTCCCATATCAGTTTGAAGAGCAGTAATGGAGAGGTGAAACTGTTTTCAACCAAGACTTTGAACCTTTTAAAGGTTTGTAAGGCTTCAGACTTGAACCTAAGGGGAAAAATCCAGACATATCTTGTATGGTCATCTACAAATGAGATATAATACCTATATCCATTTGTGGAAGAAAGAAAAGCGGGGCCCCATAAATCAGCATGAATGAGTTCTAAGGGTTGTTTAGTAGAGATTTCAGTGGTAGAAAAATGTAACTGGTGCATTTTACCAATTTGACAAGCATCACAAAACTGAAAAGGAACATTTGATTTATAAGAGAGAGAAGGTTGAGATGTCAACAAAGTTTGTAAAGCATGTTAATGAGGGTGTCCAAATCTGTTATGTAACAGATTTGATGAGATAAGATTTGCAGTATTTACAAAAACTTCTGAATGAGAGTTTACATCAACTTTATTTGGAGCAAGAATTGAAAGCATTGATTTAGGATTAAGAACTGAAATCAGTGAGTGATCATCATTGGACAGTAGCTTGTACAATCCTCTAACAGCAGTACCCTTAGCCAGAAGTTTCCCCTGCAACTTGTCCTTAACATAACAAGTATTGGAGTCAAATTCAATATATACATTGTTATCAACAAGAAGTTTAGATATATTCAGGAGATTCCTAGTAATTTTAGGCACACACAGAACATCAGACAAGTAGAGTTGATATCCGTAAGTGGAATTGAAATCTATAATTTTAGTATGAGTTATAGGTATACCTTGTCCATTTCCTACTAACAGCTGCTGATTACCTGAGTATTCCGTAGATTCAGTCAGATTTTGCATGTCATTTGTGATATGGTGTGTAGCTCCGCTATCAAGGAACCAACCTTGATCAGCAATACCTTCCTATGTTGCCGTGAAAGCAGCTCTTGGTCCTTGATCAGTGTATCCTGAAAACTGACCACCCTGACCATTGTTTCCATAGACACCAAAGTTTCCATAACTACCACGATTACCATAACCAGAAAAGTCCCTATTGAATCTGTTTCGACATTCCATTGCTGAGTGATTGGGCTTAAAACATATCTGACAAACAACATTCATTCCCCTGTCATTGCCTCTTGAAGGATCACCTCTATTGTAACCACTAAAATTTCCAGAGTTTCCACTGAAGTCTCCTCCTGAATTACCATTTCCACTATAACCACCTCTGGGACTATAACCATTATACCAATTGCCTCTACCATGAAAGTATCCTCTGCCTCCGTTATTGTTACTACCTCTACCATAGTTTCCTTGAGTCCAATTAACTATACTATTCCAATTGTTTGTATTTTTTCCAGAACCAGTTTGAGCCATGTTAGCAGTGAAATTCTGCTTCATTTCTTTATTATCATCAACATGATTGCTTTCTAACCTAGCTTCATGATTTAACAGTATAGCATAAGCATCATTGATACTCATATTATGTGAATATGATTCTATATGTACCACTACTGGATCATAATGTTGACCTAAGCAGTGATCAGATGTGTTTTAAAGTCCAAATTGTTGACTGGACTGCCAGCCAAGGCTAATTCATCAGTAATTGCCTTTAACTTTGTGAAGTACAATTTCCTACCACCATTTTCAGATATAAAAAGCGGAGGAGGAGCAGGCCAATGGCCGCAATATACTCTCCTGATCACAAATCATCACCGAATACCTACAGTATCAATTCCTCGACATACCAGACAAAGAATCTTTATACCAAGCACATTCATAAAGCCAAATCTATTTCCAATAAGCATACCAAAGACCCAAATTTTTAGAACTATAAGCAAGAGAATTACTTGACGATAATTGGGAAAAATTCAGAATCATAGGCATTAAACCCCATGGAGCCTGGTGGAGCACGATTGATTGTAAAAGAGCACTTAAAAAAGTTGTTGAAGCCATAATTCCTGCCAGAGAAGCATTCGGCACTCCAAAAGCCGGTGGTGGAGAGTGTAGGCTCTGACAAAGCGTACACGATGGTGGTTGCAGGCAACGGAATGCTCACAATGGAACAGTCATGCGCATGGTGGGGTTGATGGTTGCTGACGTAGACAAAGAAGCTGTGATTGTTGCTGAAGCCGAGGAAACCATGGTTGTACACGAAAAAGGCTCACCAACTGCATAAGAAACCATTGTAGGCTCCAACGGAGCACAAGTCATGGAGGCTGTTTGGACTGAGAGCATACTGACAAAATGAAGGAAGGGGATGAGCTCCACCAACTGCAGAATGAGCTATTGCTACTGAAGACTGAGCACACGTCATGGAGACTATTTGGGCTAAGAGCATGGCTGATAAAGTTATGAGGAGATGGGGCGGCCATTGGTTCCGTTTGTTGGGATATATGTCCTAGAATTTCATGTAATGTAAACGGAATTATTTATTATGAAATAAAAAATGCATTGTTCATTTATCAAATGTTTGATTTAAATCACATATTATAAATTATCATGTTTACCCTTGATTATTCACGTGCCTTCAAACTTAGTATATGAGAGTCATACACAATAGGATTTAAGTATGAAGTTAGTAATCTAAAATAGTCCATAGATAGCAAACGAAGCTGGTACTTTGTTTCTATAGTTGCGGTTCATTCTATAATTCTATGGCAATCTTGATCTGGGATCATCCATGTGGTGACATGAGAATGGATGCATCTTATATGATGTGATCATATAGGACTAGACTCAGCTAGAAATGAGTTTCTTCTAATATCCATTAAATAAAGAAATTCATTTCAATCTACTAGATGATCATATATAGATTGATCTGAATCCTAAGTACACTGCTAACACACTCACAAAGTGATTTTTACTCTCAAGTATAAGAGTGTCGAAGTAACAAAATAACACGGTAAGTCCGGGGTCAATCCAAAGGGAATAGATTTAGTAAAATAAAATAATAATTTGAGTGAAAATAAAAATATTGAGTTGTTTGAAGTGATTGAAATTTTTTAATTGGACTGTAACAATAAAATAAAATAATGGGGTTAGGGGATCCACTTTTAATATTTCAAATTTAGAAATCTCACTTTTTATAATATATGAATTATCATTATTACCTAATTAATTAATTTCAGGAATTAATTATGTCAAAACATATAAAACCAGTTGTAAAGGCGGTGATAATATTTATCTATAACAAATCCAATTAGGTACTCAGTTATGTCAAATAAATAAAACCGGCCATATAGTCGGTAACAAAGTTTGTCAATAATTAATCCAGATATAAATTAAATATTAATCATTAAATTATAATTTATATATTATAATATAAGTGAGATTAATCTATATTTTCATATTAAAAGCTTCACTTTTTATCCCAGCAGGACGAATTAGCTACTCATTATTTGAATAAAAATGCATATAATTTTATTACTTGAAAAAAAATTACAAGAAAGCTTTAAAAATAAAACACACAAGAGCTAAAACTCCACAAATTTTCAGAGAAAACTATGGAATTCAGGCTGATTTTCTAAAGTGTTGAGCACCTATATTTATAGTAGATGGCTCAGCACCCTCCATGCAATTTGTTGCAAATTATTAAATTGGTGGGAATTGACATTCAACCGAAAGGTGGATGTCATTTCCAACATTTCATATTTTTTCTTTTTTTTTTTTTTGTATTTTTCTTCTTATTTTTGTCTTTAATAATTACATATAATATACTTTGTATTTTCATCATTTTCGGCCTTGAAAATCACAGAATTAGAAAATCTTGTCAACAGTAAAGTTGTCGATCTTTGAGTTTTCTTTCATTTGGAATTGGAATCACCTCAATCCGATATCGAAATAAAACCTTATGGCCAAAATAAAAAAATTACGCAAGGTTGGAATTTCTGAATTTGTACATTGTTAGAATACATTTCAAGATTTTGGCCTCCAAAATCCAAATATCATGTCTATTTTTCTAGTTATGTATCCAGAGTATTATTTCACCTACATAAGAAATAAAATCACAATAACCATAAATTTAATTATTATTTTATAAATATGCTAAATTAAGGGGATTAATTAAATTATAAGTATAAAATGATTAGTTTCTATTTTATTAGGTGTACACTTTTTAATGCTCACCCCCCCTCTAAACCAGCTTATTATTAGTTCCTAGTAATTTAAGCGGAAAACTTTAAAAAAGACAAATTCTTATCCAAATTAATAATTATTTTCTTTCTTTCTAAATAATCAAATAAATAAATTCTCATGTACTTTTTACCCTTCTTTCATACACACATAAAATAAAGTATTTAATCAATTCATCATGCCTACAATATTCACAGGTTTTGTTTAAAATAGAGTAATAATTTTTCCTAAAATTATATTAGAGTTCACACATTTTGATTATATTTTGGAAATGAGAGTTTATTTATAAATATAAAAATAATTTTTTTAAAATAATAATATATCTTCAATCCTTGTAACGAGCTTTGGGTGCAGTGACTCCCAAACCAGTTGGCTTTAGGGCACTAGGTGTTAAGACACTCGTACGAACTTAATTGCTCGGATATCAGATATTAAAAAGAAGAAGTGTCTAAATTCCTTAAGTTATCTTTTTAACTCATGTAACGAACTTTGGGCCAGTGACTCCCAGATTAGTTGGTCTTAGGGTACTAAGTGTTAAAACCACTCTATGGACTTAATTGCTCAAGTTAGAGAGGTTAGGAATCGAACTTATTCACACACTTTTTTATTTCTTTTTTTTTTACAAACTCAAGCTCTACCGTTTTACGTGAACAATCACTGCTTGCTGAGACAAGATGTCCGGTTGTTGAGTAAAAGCTTGATTATTATCAACATCATTTTTTTAAACTAACTCAAATACTACCGTTTTACGCGAATAATCACTATTTGTTGAGGCAAGATATCTGATTACTAAGTAAAACTATGGTTAGTTTAGTTTTTTTATAAAAACATAAATTTCACTATCTTTAAGTGCTACCTCTAACAAACTAGAGAACTGAATATTATAAAATTTTCAATTAATAATCACGATCATATGTTACAGTGTATGTTGATAATACCTATTAAATGAACATATGAAGATTAAATTTAATCAATATTATGGAGAATTCACAAATTTAAATGATTCAAAATGAAAGAAACAAAAAATAACTTATTACGAATTACATTGAGATGCGTCTCAGGAGCGAAAAGCTCCTTAATCTATCATCTCTGAACAAAAATTCCATTGGTTAGTCAAAAATAATTTGTTGGTTGGTGTGTCTTTTTTTTAATTAAAAAATATAAAACAAAATTTTAAAAAAAAAAATTTTTTTATATTCAAAATACAACAAAGCAAAAAACAAAATTAAAAAAAAAAATTAAAACAACAACACAAAAATGAAATATTTTTTTGAAAGAAAAACACAACAATAAAACATAAAACAAAAATAATCTATTCAGCTATCCCCTTCCCCCCAATCGAATTTAGACATTGTTCCCAATGTCTAAATAAGAAGAAGTAAAGTTTAGAAGACATCACCTGGTTAGTGTGGAATCGACAATTGAATCTACGACTATTTAAAAGAAAATTACAAATTAAGATCCAAGTCCACTCTACGCTTCTTGCCACGATCATTATCAGACCAGTTCAACTTGGAAGAGAAATAGGCTGATTTTTTGTTCATAAGCTAAGAGTTGGTCATTTAATGCATTAGCTTTTCTTACAGTTAGGACGATATCTTTTACTTGTTTCGAAATAAAATCAAGTCTTTTGGCATCCTTAAGAAATACTAAATCGAAAAAATGGTCAACATTAAACAGTTCAATGGGTTTTCTGTGAATGTTCAATTTCGCCCATGATGCCACTGTGAATATTTCTTCTAACGTGCCCAGCCCACCTGGTAAAGCAATATAAGCGTTAGCATGATTCTTTATTTCAGGAGGTCTTTCAGACATACCTGAGACAATGTATTATTCTCCAATTAATTTTCTGATGAGATTTTCGTCTGCCAAGGGTTTGGGAATGATCTTTAAAATTTGTCTGCCACCTTCTTGCACGGCCTTCAAAACACATCCCATCAATCCAAGATTGCCACCACCATATACTAAGTGTTTTTTCTTTCCGCCATAACTCTACCCAATTCTTTGCAACTTCAATAAATTCTGGTTTAATTCCAGAGCTAGTTCTACAAAATACACAGATATTAGTGACTTGTCGTCTTGAATTTTTCTCCATTTTTGTTCACTCTCTTATCTGGGTGTGTCAAAGAGAGAAATGCCGAGCTGTATTTATGGATCCTGAAAAATGATGAGTAATAAAAGTACTAGTACTTGCAAAGTGACAATTGTCAGATGAACAGTAAAATAGATCGTGAAAGTCAAAAAGTTTAAATACTGTCAGTAAAAGTAGAGGAAATCAAAACAGCAAATTAAAGTAAATCAAAACAGTAATATAAGGTAAAGGAAATCAAAACAATAAATTGAAATAATATGTACTAGTAGTTGTGATTGTGACTCATATTTTTCTCTAATTTTACGTCCAGTAACGGCTTGAATGCCCTTTATGAGTCGGTGATATGCTTCCCATCCAATTTTTTTTAGAAATTAGTAAACAGAGTTTTTTAAAATCAGATTCATGAGACTATATTATTACCTTTCTTTTTGAAATTATGTATGTAAGTTGCGAATCAATCTATCAAATCCACTAAGGTGAGTCTCAAGAGTCAATAATATATTATTTAATGACTCATTACTCAAGCCATCTCTAATGAGTTGATTTTTTTCATGATTATTAGACATCATTCCTAAAGAACGATAACGAGTGTTGCACATCCAACATGGTCATTTATAACAAACACCTAATTGTTTAGCTCTCTGTTTCTTAGCATAGGTGTTTTTTCTCGAAACCATGTATGTAACAGATGAATGAATCAAGAAATTTAAGGACTTCTGCTTTAACTTCTTTCTTGTAAATTTAATATTTTTTGGGTGGTCGACGTGTCCTGACATTATCTTTGAAATATATTCTACGTGTGCATTTTAAAGGATTAATGCATTTTATATCTCTTAAAGTCCATCCAATTCCATATTTATGTTCTCTCAATATATTTAACAACTTACCTTCTTGATCGCTTGTAAGAGAAGAATGAAATATTGCAGGGTAAGTTTGTTTATCTCCAAGAAATATATATTTAATCCTTCAAGCAAAGTCTTTAATTTCATTTTGGGTGTTTATTCATGTTTCTCTTCTTCAAGTGTTCCTAGTTCCTCAAAATTTTATTTCCCAACATCGTCTTCTATTACCTGTGTAGAATCAAGTAAAGAAAAATCATTAGAATAATCTGAATCTAATTGCGTACTTGATTTAAGAAAATAGATGTACAGATTTTCATATGGTCAAAATCACTCCCCTGAATATGTTCTTCCAAACTTAGTTCAAATAATTCTATGCTCTCGTTTTCACTGTCCTCATTGTATGGTTATTTGCACATGTTAAAAACATTAAGCTCCAACGTCATATTGCCAAATGATAAATTCATGACTCCATTCCTGCAATTAATTAAAGCATTAGCTATTGCTAAAAATTGGTGACCAAGTATTACAGGAATTAGCTTGTAACCGTCTGCTATGGGTTATGTTTCCAAAAATAAAATCCACATAATATATGAATTTATCGACTTGTAATAACATATTTTCGACAATTCTTTTCGGTAGCTTGACTGATCTATCAACAAGTAAAGGGTAGTTGAGGTTGGTTTTAACTCGCCAATATTAAGTTGTTGGTAAACCGAAAATGGAAGCAAATTGATATTGGCTTCAAGATCAAGTAAAACATGTTCAATTTTTTTATTTCCAATCATACATGAAATAATTTGACAGCCAGGATCCTTGTATTTTAATGTATTATTGGTTGAGAGAATGGAACTTATCTGTTCAGCTAGAAAAGCTTTCTTTCTTACTTGATGTTTTCTTTTAACGCTACACAAGTTTTTTAGAAATTTTACATAAGATGGTATTTGTTTGATGGCATCTAACAAATGAATATTAACCTTCACATGTTTAAATATTTCATATATCTCAGGGAAATGCTTCAATTTCTTTATTTTCAATACTTGAGGAAATGAAGGTACATGAGAAAAATCATTATCATCAACGATAGGTAATGATTCACCAACCATTTCTTAACCCTCTTAATTTGATTCATTTTCAATTTCGCAAGGTACAAGAATATGTATGTGGATGACCTTACCATTACGAAGAGTAATAACATATTTGACTTGGTTTATATGTTGACTATCAAAACTATCCTTGTGAGGGTTTTGATAGCTCTTAGGATTTAGTTGTGGTTGTGCATAAAACTTCCTTTCTCATTAATGGTCAGTGTAAAAGTGATTTTGGAGAAAGTATATTTTAGATCAATCAATGTCTGCACATTTTGGTTATTAATGGCTTCACGTTTTTCAATGAATGCGTGCAATGTATCTTCAAGGGTTTTCCTAGGCGATGGGACATATGGTGCATAATTTTACTAATTTTGGAAATTCTAGTGTACTTAGGGTGGTTGTTGTGATGGTTGTGTTTGTTATCATTCCTTCAATTGAAGTATTGATGGTTTCTCCAACCAGAATTGTAGGTTTGGGAGTATAGATTTAGCTTTGGTCTCTTAAAGATATTTATGGAATTGACTTGGTCATGGAGACATTCTTGCAATGCTGGAAAGATTGAGCAAACTTGTGTGACATGTTTATTTGAATTACATATTTGATGTAACATCCCGCCTAAGCCAGAATGCTACCGGCAGAGACAGGCTAATCCTGCCTCCATAAGCCTCTGACTCTGACGAAATTTCGGTCTGGCCTCTGCTAAAAGTCATGCAACCTGGATCAAAGTCCAGCACCTCAATACAACCTATAGGGCCCAAACATATAACACAGCACTAAAATAAGAACTCAAGACAAATACAAAGGGGCTCCGTGCCAGAAGAAACGTATAAATAAAAACTTTTACAAAACTTAAACTTATACAATACAAATCCTTTACAACTAGACTCTCATTCTCCCAAGACCTGGTGACTGACTGACTGCAACGTTGCTATCCCGCTCCTCAAGCTCTGGTGTCTGTGGTCAACCGATCGGGTCACCAACCTGCAAAACTCAAATACTGTTGTGGTGTGAGTCATAAGACTCAGTAAGTAACTATGCTCATTCTTTGAGCGATAAACACACAGGTTCAAATTTTTATTTCTGAACTAACCTGAGTTGTTTATGAATCCATTCAGTTATTCACAAGTCTGATTTAGTTATATATTTCTTAATCATTTAACAACCAGGTTACTTGTTACCAAATTTTTTCCTATCTATTCATATATAAACTTAAAATCATGTTCACAACTCAACATTTATAATACAAAAAGCAAGTTTCTATATCCTTATTCACTCACGTCAACTCTTATCATGTTTTCGCTACGCTACTCTGATATCTTATTACTTACATATATACTATTTGTCAATCTAGTTCGAGCAGTTACTATACTTATCTATCTTTTATCTCGTTGAAATATCATCAAATCGGATAAATAAAATACTCCTTCTACTGAGCATTTATCACGCAATCTTCAACCATGTATACATGTATAAATGTAATTTCATACAATCACGCTCTAGTATTCTCAAAAGGTTCCTTCTATATAATCATACAATTTATACCACGATCAACCACATATGACTATAAACGTAATAATGTTATAAATGTAATATTGCTATCAAGTATTAATGTAAGCTGTAGATAACTCAAACGATTTCTAAAATATACGATTTATATGCATAATTTGTGAACTAAACTCTACTCTAACATGCTGTGTATCTATCAAGTGATTCTTAAAAACTTTTTCTGAAATCCTCTTTTCTGAAAACTTTTGCTGAAACTATATTTTACTTTTTTTTTCTTTTCTGGAAAAGCTCTTTTTGAAAACTGTATTTGAAAATTGAAAGCTACATTTGAAAAGTGGAATCTGTATCTGAAAACTGAAAATTGTATCTCAAAACTGCAAACTGTATCTGAAAATGAAAACTGAAAACTGAAAACTTTCTCTGGGTTCTGTGTCTCTGTCTGAAAAACTGGACGTATGAGGGCGTTACGTATCCCCGTCTCCCCATACGCCTATCTGGAGGCAGAAGTGTAAATCCATGACTTTGGGGCGTTACGTATCGCCGTCCCCCAAAGCATGCCACTACTGTCTCATATCTGGTGGTCTTGGGGCGTTACGTATCGCCGTCCCCCAAGCCACAAACTGGAGCTGGGGGTGCGGATCTATGTGTAGGCATTGCATTTTTTGCATGTGAAACCCGATGATGAGTCTCACTTGGAGGCACTACCTTTTGAGTCATGAAAACCGCGGGAAACGGATGTCGGAAGGGGAATTCAGAATAAAGAAGGTTCACTGTTTTCGTTCGTGCTGCGTTCGTGTAGGCGTTCGAACGGAAGGCAGATTTCAGGCGTTCGTGTCACGTTCGATCAGGCGTTCGAACGGTGTCGGTAATTCTGGTTTTGCTGCTAGCCTCACACCCCAGCCCATTTAGCTCCCCAAAGCCCATAAAACACATCCCAAATTAAATTAAATAAATATTAATTAAACATTAACTAATAAGATAATAATTAAATTAATTAAGTAAGATATTTACAAACATAAAATAAACAATTACCAACTTAAACTAAAATCATGCATAAAATAAACAAATCACACATTAAATCAAAATATAATCATGCCTAATTAAAATCAATCAACCAATTATATTCACAATCTAATAAGACTATTCCCAAACTTAAAACATTGTATGCCTAATTAAAGCCAATTAAATTTTTGACTTCCTAATTCAATAAGATATCCACCAATTTAGATTAGTTGACTTCCTAATTTAAAATATATTTTGTCCCCCCAATCAATCAAATCCTTTTCTTGTTTAAAACCAAATCATATCCTACTTAAATGCACAAAATCCCTTCCCTTGTCAACCTTAACCCTTCTCTATATAACCACCCTTCACCAAACCTTTTAGTTTCTTGGAGACACACAACCTAAGACACAACCTAAGACACAACCGAAGACAACCCAAGAAAATAAAAAAAAAAAACCAAAACAGAAAACAGAAATACAGAGAAAGCAGCAGCAAAACAGAGTTAAAATAGTGGCTTGAGCAGCGAAACAGCAAAGGGAAACGCAAACCAGTGAACCAGAAAAGTTGCGGAGCTTTACCCCTTCCGATCTCCGCGAAACGCAAGTCCGAGGACAATCAAAAGGTTAGACCTGAGGGTACTCTTCACACTTATTCCTATTTTAAGTTCTGTTCATTTATCTCGATTATATTTTTCTGCATTTGTTGTATTTGTTGCATATACAATGTTTGTTGTGAATCTTGGATGAAAGGCATGCCGCCTCTTGTGGTATATAGGATGGAAACCGGCCGTAAATTTCATAGCCGATTCCGAATGGACGGTAGTATGATCTGTACTCGGGCCACAACTCCACGTATCACTTGAGTAAACGGCATGTTCATTTGTTTAATTTTGAGTTGTTTAATTATTCCGGCCGTTTAATTTGCCGCATGATATTTACTTACGTAATAATGAGAAAAGCGCATGGGCTTAGTAAGTGCGATGAAAGGTCCTCTAATTGAAGAGGTTAAAATCCTTTACCACGATGCTTCGCCGCGCCAAGTATCTTTGTGTTTACTTCTGTCTTTATTTTATGCATATTGTATGTTCATTGCGCATGGGCTTAGTAAGTCGGATTAAAGGCACTCCGCTTCACGGAGATAAGATCCTTATCACGATGCTTCGCCGCGCTGGATGACGTATATTCGATTGGACGTGAGATGTGTTCAATCGGATATACAAAGTCCGATAACTCGTCTTTGTTATTATGCCTTTACTTTTATTGTATGTTCATTGCGCATGGGCTTAGTAAGTCGGATTAAAGGCACTCCGTTTCACGGGGATAAGATCCTTACCACGATGCTTCGCCGCGCCCCTTTAGCTTTCATGTATCGCGTCAACTTCCATGCATCAGGTCTGTCCCCGTTCGAACGCGTTCACGAACGCAACTCGAACGCGCATACATTTTGCCTTATCATGCATCAGGTCTCATTTCCGTTCGAACGCGTTAACAAACGCCATATGAACGTGAGCATTCTGTTTCATTTCCGTTCGAACGCGTTAACAAACGCCATACGAACGTGAGCATTCTGTTTCATTTCCGTTCGAACGCGTTAGCAAACGCCATAAGAACGTGAGCATTCTGTTTCATTTCCGTTCGAACGCGTTCACGAACGCTCCACGAACGTGAGCATTTCATGCATCAGGTCTGTCCCCGTTCGAACGCGTTTACGAACGCAACTCGAATGCGCATACATTTTGCCTTATCATGCATCAGGTCTCATTTCCGTTCGAACGCGTTCACGAACGCCATGCGAACGTGAGCATTCTGTTTCATTTCCGTTCGAACACGTTTACGAACGCTACACGAACGCGAACACACTGAACTGAAACATATTCATCATATGCCATGTATAATTGTTGCTTAAGTGATTTTCTTGATGAAACCACACATAGTTGTTCTTATCTTTGTGCACATAATAATGAAGAGCATGTTTATTCCCTATAATTGCATTATCTACCTTAGTCTTGGCTTAATGTATTATAATTTATGCGTCCATGTTGTGAAAGCATGTGAACATTATTTCATGTGGTATATCGGATGGAAACCCAGACGTAAATTCCGTAGCCGATTCCGAATGGACGGTAGTGCGGTTTGTACTTGGGATACAATTCCACGTACCGCTTGGAAAAGTATTCACATGCATGCTTGCATTTATGTTTACATGAATGATTAAATTCTTGTGATGTTATGTGTTGTTAGAAATACCTTTAAGCATGTGAATTTGGCAATAAGATTTGACTTCATGTATGTTAGTTGTGAACTTTACTTTTAAGCATGTTAATTTAGGATTGTGGTGCACTTGGAAATATATGTCATAGGCTTGGTTAGATTATTGCATAAATCTTTACATTACAAGTGGCATAAGTAAGGGACCATTCCGAACCCAATGGTTTGAGGTCTTCCCTTGCGAGGGGTGAGTGCGGCCTTAAATCTTTGTCCCGGTTCACACCGGGTGGCGACTCTATCACTCTCCGGTTTAGTCCTCCGTTGGCTACTCCGTACTCCCAACTAGGCCCCCGAGCCTAGAACAGCATGCGTCGTCCAGTTTCTGTTGTCCACACTATGCTACCACCCAAGCTCAAAATATGGGGTCTAAGGGCGTTACGTATCGTCGTCCCCTAGTCCAACTGGAGGATCTGAGGGCGTCCCCCCAGTCCTCAACATGTGCACATGTCTCTGAATCCGTCAATTCCAACTGAATCTTGAGTTACATACTGGGGTGAAATTTTACCTCATGCCCCGAAAAACATAAAACCATAATCCGGATCTCAAAACTGTATAAACTTTTTTTTGGAATACATTCTCTTTTAAAAACATTTGAAACTTTTCTTTAAAACTCTTTGAATCTCAAAATCATTTCAGCTCAATTATGAAAATCTTAATGCATAAACATGCATATACGTTTCTTAAGCTTTTGCTAATCACAACCAGGCTTTCTTACGTATTTATCTTTGGATTATCATATAACTATATGTATATGTTCATGCATGACTATGATATGTACATTCTATTACTTATATGCTTTCATTACTAACTATCTTAAGTCCCATATATTTATACTATCTTCAATATACCTTACATATAACATACATGCATATGTTCATGCATATCTATAATTTAATGACATGTGAATTCTATTCTTTATATTCTTTTATCTCGAGTTAACTCATGTTCTATGTGCTCATACCATCCTCATAGCGAATTAAATTGATATTGAGCATATTAACTCCTCAAACAGATTTAATCATTATCATTTCGAAGAACACAACAATTCAAGATACCATATTCGATAGTCATCAAACTATAATTCTCAGCAAACAGAGAACACAAATAACAATAGATCTCAATATATATAATCTCTTTCTATGCGTTCATTCTTAATTTTCTTATCTTCTTATAGGCTTAAATTATCATCAATACAACTTGCACATCTCACACATGCTCGATTATCTTATAAACTGGTGCAGCTTAAGTACTTAAGTTGAACTTGGCTTGGGAAGCTGACAATTACACCTATAATTCATCCATTTGTATTACTTCATGTAATACTTAATTCTGTGCAACCTTATCCTAGCCATACATGCTTTACAAGTTCAATTTAGCGCTTTATGTTAGAATTGTTTCACTTAACAGTATCATTTTATTCTTACATGCTTTAAGGTATATCAACTACATGCGCACATGATTAAATCACATTCCCTCACAATACCTGCCCATAGCAACTCACAGCACAACAATCTTCATCATTTACCATCATATATCACATAATTACCAATCTTTAATTTATTCAAATAATTCATAAAGGATTAAACCCTATGCTTAATAACTTTTAATCCATAATTTAATCAAACACTAATCAATATTTAATATACTCAAACACACCACTAACCAGCCCTAGATTTTCTGGAATAAAATTATATTAACACAATAGATTATTACATAAAAGTAGAATTAAAAGTTCTATCTCCAGATTATTATAATTCAAATGAAACACCAGCCTCTAATGCACATACAGACCTAAAATGATAAATTTCATCAGTTGAGGCGGCAGATCAAAGATTCTTCTCAAAATTATTACTTTCCTACATTTGCATATACGTTAACAAGAGAAGGGTGAAAGCCATAAAACTTAAAAAAAAAAAGACTCAACAGCATTTACGACAAGCAAATCTATTGGGCAGTAAGTGGAAGATAGTAGACATCAAAGGTCCTTTGCGTTCAGTGCTCAATTGATTATAACTCCTTCTGGCAAATTATTTAAACCTGCACTCTTCATTTCAGTGTCATGTCTGACATATAATTTGAAAGCCAACAATTGGGACTTTATAAAAAAAATTAATAAAAAAAATAACACATTAAAGTTCTAATAAATTTGAATGCCGAGAGAATTGATTAAAATCCATGAAACTAACAAAAACAACATGAAAAGTGGCAATTAAATTCAAGCAACGACACTACAGTCCCATATTATAAAAATTGCTTAATTCGATTTCTTCCAAATTTGCACAAAAAAACTGAATTTAATTTACTTTAGCATGTTCTAATCATTTAACCCATTCATTTTTTTTTCAATTTCTAAACAAATCCAAAATCATAAAACAAGAAGACCCAAAGAAATCACTGGCATAGTGTACTTACCCAATTACATCCATGAATGAAATAAAAGCTTCAAATTGCTTTTCCTCTTCTTTTCCTCTTCTTTCTCAGCTTCCACTCTTATTCATTCTCTCTATTTTTCCCTCTTTCTCGGCTTTTCGCTCATCTGCCTCTCTTGATCTTTCTCTCTTTCTCCCTTATGTTTTCTGTGTGTGTGTTCCTTGTATATCACGTGTGTGTGTTAAATTTTTGTGTGTGTGATTTAAATGACATACACGTGTGTGTGGGTGTAAGTGATACATGAGTGTAAATAAAATATCTAGAGTAAATCTCAATTTAGCCCCTTAAATTTGGTTATTATTATTCCATCATTAACTTCTTGAAAAAGTTCCAATTTTTATTAATTTTTTTTTTTTTCTAATTTCTAAATTCCAATTTTAACCCCTCTAGTTAAATTCTATATTATTTTACAACTTATTTCTTGGAAAAAGGTTCCCGTTTTACTGAAATAAAATAAACCTCGCGTTCGGAAACCGCCTCGCGCGCAAAAATAAAATTATCGTAACATGCTAAAATAACCTGGGTCGTTACATTTGACATGTGACTTCTTGAATTGACTTGATGTGATCAATATTCCTCATTTCTAATGCCTCGAATTTTTCAGTTAGAGATGCATATTTATAAGAAATGTCATGGTCTTCTCTAAGGTTAAACATACCCTACCATATGACTATGGTTTTACAGGTGACTCGTAAGTGCCAACTGTGTCTCATTGTTGTGCATTATCTGCTATGTGTTGTAGGTAATTTAGTGCATCATCGAGATTTTTATCCATAAACTCACTATTACACATTATTTCCACTATTTGTCTACCTTGGGGTGTTAAACGCTTGTAGAAGTAGGAAATCAACCTCTATGTTTCAAACACATGTTATGGACAACCATTCAACAATTCTTTAAATCTCTACCAACATTGGCAAAGTGTTTCCCCCCAACTCTTGTGTGAAAATTGTGATTCTCCTTTTAAAGGAGTTTGTCTTGTGAGGAGGAAAGTATTTTTTTGGAAACTGCTCTTACAAATCATCTCATGTTCTGATGGATCCTAACCTAAGGTTCTGCAGCCAAATTTTTGCTTTATCCTTTGAAAAAAAGGGAAAAAATTTGAATCGAATTATATTCATGCTACAATTTTGGTCTGTGCAAGTGTTACATACCTTTCAAATTTCCTTAAGTGTTAATGAGGATTTTCTGATTCTAGATCGTAGAATATGGATAAAAGTTGGATGGCATCTGGTTTAAAATTGAAACATGATGCATCTGGGGGAAAATAATGCAAGATGGTGATCCTGTCCCAGTGGGATTCATGAATTGTCTGAGTGTTCTAGGATGATTAAGATCGTCATATTGAGGTGATAAGTAGGATTTATACCCACTTATTCATGCATTTTTAGCTTATTATTTTGTTAGATTCCTTATTATTTAATGTATTTTATAATTTTTTTTTACGTTTTATTTGTAAGAAGCATTGGAACATGGATGTTGGGGCATTTGTAGGTGTTTTAGGACCTTACAAACGAAATGGAAGCACGCGGAAAGGCTAGAACGCAGAAAACACCAATCTAGAAATTATGCCGTATGTCGTGACGCATACTTCCTAGCATCGCGACACGCAGCCAAAATTATAGATGGTAACTAAACCCGGACCTGTCCCGGATCCGTATTGACCCCGGACGATCCGGGTTCGGGTAGACCTGGGTATTTAAAAATCGAACCCGGGTGTATCCGGATCCCGACCTGGGTTCACACGGGTCCGGTCAGGATAGACTCTAGTCCCGAAAAAAATTAAAAAAATAAAATATAATGAAAAATAAAAAATAATATGCATATATATAAAACAAAATTATAATATAATATAATTAAAAAATATAAAAGAATTGAAATAAAATTAATTAAATTGACAAAATCCAAATATAAATATAACATAATACAATTAATTTTAAAAAAATAAAAAAATAGTGAACCGGGTATCTGGATCCGGACTGGATAGACTAAGGTCCGGACCCGGATATATTTACCCGAGTCCGGAACCGGACCCGGGGTGAAGAAATTCCTTGCGGATCCGGACCCGGGTTCGAGTACGGATTTTTCCATCCCTAGCCAAAATCCTGCATAGTAATTTCCAATGAGTTGGGCGGTGCGACGCCACTTTCCGACTTTGCGGTGCTACGCAGAGCCCATTAAGGTTTTACATGTATAATGACTTCAAGACTTTTCTTATAAATACATAAGCTCATCCAAAACCCAGGAGAGGCGGCAAATACACAACTCAAGACACAAAACACATATTTTAGAGAGATCTAAGGAGGAAGATTGAAGAGTGACATTTGGAGACGAAGGCGATTGTAACGACCGATAGTTTTTACTATTATTTATGGCAATATTATTACGTACGAAATGAAGGCATGTGAAATAAATTACGATAAGATTCGAATAAAATCATGAGAAGACTTTGGGAACGATTGGAAAATTTCTTGAAGTCCCGGGAAGAGACTGTACCGTATTTATTTTGGACTGCCCGTAGTATTTTGAGCGTAACGTTCGCATACGATCTCCGATTTTTATGATTTTTATATCGTCAGAAAGCTGAGATCGAGACCTACAACTTTCGCGTTAAATATTTTCCCAAATTCGGACCAGAAGGTGATCCAAAATGCAAGTCAAAATCCTGATGAATAGTGATTTCTGGGTCAAAATAAAAAATCTCCAATTCTCTCCATTTTTCTACACAATTCTACAAGATTCTTCATCATTTAAGTCCCAGTATATAAAAGGTTTACTTTTCACAAAACCCAAACTATTGAGAACAAATAGAAGAAGAAGAACGTAAGAAAAGAGAGGGAAAGAAGGAAGGAAGAAAAGAAGAAGAAGAAATGGAGGAAAAATAAGAAGTAGTAGAAGAAGAAGAAGAAGATGATGAGAAGATGATTAAAAAGCTTGGAAGAATTGGAGATGAAAGAAACAACAAAAAGAAGCTAAAATCCATTTGACCCAAACCTTGTTTTGATTAATTTTGGAAGTATAATAGTAGAATAGAGATGACAGCATGATATGGGATGCAATTTGGTGACATAAATATAGGAAGTATGATTCTTGAATTAATACTTAAATTCCAAGTTATGAGATTTTGATAAATTAATGTTATGGTAATTGTAGTGGCATGCTAGGGATCTTATATTAATAGGTTGTAAGTAAAGAAGTTGATTATTGAGTTAAGTAGTTAAGTTTTGATAGTTTAAAGGTTTTGTTAGTAATGATGATGGTAAGAACAAATGAGTAGTTAATGATGTTAACTTGGTAGGGATGGTTGTTTTGAATATTGTATAAATTCTTGAATGATGTTAGTATGTGATGATTGTGTCAATGGGGGGGGGGGATTACCTAAGGTTGTAAGAATGAGGAAATTAAGAATATTACACACCAAGTGTTCGACAAATTGCCCCAATGGACTAAAATATTATTTGGACAAATTTAACACAAAGTAATATGTGTTATAGACATTAGGAAGTCCGAAGAATACGACAAAATAAAATAAAATCGGAAGAGCGGCGTAAATCGCAAAAGGGCAACAAGTTCCAGAAAATAGAGCATTCTGGATAGGTCACATTTTTGAATTTATAACTTGAGTTTTAGATCTCCGATTGACAAGCCGTAAAGTTCTGAGTAAAGTAGACACAATTGCGAGTAACATATCCAAAAATAAAAATTTTGGACTTAAGATGCTAATGTAGAAAAATCTCCAAACTCAACTGATCGACAGTAAAGTCTGCACATGTGACCTGATGACCAAGGCTCATATTTTGATTTTTTTAAAATAAGTTTCGGGTGTCCAAACGATGTGCTGTCAGTGCCAAAATAAACTAGACACATAGGATCCCAACATATAAAAAATTCAGAACCATTGGACTTAATAAGAATTTTTGGCGGAGTTTCAAAGTGGAGTGATCAGCAGGGACTGATCTGATTCTGTCCCTGCTGAACAGCTGGTAGAAATCAGTTTGTTTACAGAGTTCCGGGAATCGAAATCAGGATCCGTAAAATTTGGGATAAAGTAGACTCATAGGTAGGGGTTTCAAAATGAATTAACGAATCGAATTCGTATCGAATCCTAAACGAATCGAATCAAAATGTGATGGATTCGTATTCGATTCGTTTATTAAACGAATCCTAATATCAGGATTCGTATTCAATTCGTTTATTAAACAATCGAATACGAATATTCGTTTATTCATTTAGTCAATGATATTATTTAATAAAATAATCTATCACACTTGATTTACATTAATTCTTCATAAATATATACATGTGAAATATGTAATCAATATATTTACTAAAAATACCTCACCAAATATTGAAAATATTACTTTTTCTATGATAATTAGCTATGATTTCTCGAATCTTAATTGAAAATTAACAAGAACTAGTAAATAAAAAATAATAAAACGAATCCTAAACGAATAAACGAATCAATGAGCTTAAATTCGTATTCGATTCGTTTAATAAATGAATCGAATCGAATTGACCCATTTATTAATCGAATCCATTTTTTCAAATCTGTATTCGCTTTAAAGCGAATCGAATCAAACGAATAATGAATCCTGACCCAAATTGCCACCCTTACTTATAAGGGATTCATCTATAAAAATTTTGAGTCCAAATTCTTTACCAATTGTTCCCAGCAAAATTCCAAAGTCTGACCCAAAACCTGGAAAATTCTGGTTCATATATTCTTATAAGTTCATTAAATATTTCTTTGTTATAACCATTCCTTTATTCTTATAGATCAACGTCAGGACTCATAACCACCGTCGACGCCGTGAAAAGACGCCGTCAAGCCCAAATCTGTGAGTGGAATAATTATTTTCTTGATGTTTTGTTTGATATATTTTTAATAGTCATGTTTATTGATTTTGTTTTTGAGAAAGTTTGAGATTTGTTTATGATTTCATATTGAGATTCTAATGATGTTTCTAAATAAGAATTTTGGTCTTGAGATTTTATTTGGAGATAAGTCTTAAATATTGACGTTAATTTCATTCGATAATATTTATGGTAAATTTATTGTTGACGTTGAGATTTATATTGATGCGTTTTAGATTTGAGATTTCTATGAGTCTTGAAATCTATTTTGATGATGATTTTGTGTATGGATATTATTTTATGTAACGTTTTAAGATTTGATGATTTGAGATGATTTCAACTTTGAGATGTTTTGACTACCGACGTGATGGGGATGATGATGTTTTATAAACGAAAGGTGTCAGACTTTTTCTTGAGATATTTGATTGTGAGATTTGAAACCTCGGCATGATATTTTTGTTTTTAGAATTGACGGATTTCATATGGATATGGGATTTGGGATTTGACCCATCCCAGTTGTACACTAATTGAAATTGGTGGATTTATGTGCACATGTGGAGGACTGGGGGGACACCCCTAGATCCTCAGCGCTCAGATGGTATATAATCCTGGGCAGAGATGCGCCTACGGGAGGAAATTACGCCTCCGGGCGGAGATTGCGCTCAGATGGGACATTCTTGGGCGAAGATTCTGTGACTTGTTTTTTTTTTTAGTAGTGCCGAGTGAATGTACAATTGATGATTTTTATATGAAGTTTTACAATAAAGTTTGCGAATTATTTTCAGAATGAATTTATATTTTCTTTACAGTAAAGAATATGATTTATTTATAGTACTTTTATGATGTCTAGCTTTTTAGTCCGATATCGTAAGTTTGGCAAGGTTATAAATTATCAGTTTCAATGATTTTATTTAACGAACTTTTGCCGATTATTTTACATGTTTTAACATTCTTTCTCCTTTTTTGTTTTAGTTCCACTTACTGGGAGCATCAGGACTCACCCCCCCTCTCACCAGTTTTGCAGGTTTCAATCTTTTGTTCAGACACAGTTCGTAGATGACGCAGACCTGGGACAGATTGGCAACATTACAGTCACTAGTGGGTCGGTCTACCATGATTGATTGTGCATCCATATAGGATGTAACAGTATTGTGTATGCATTGTGGGTCGTTGTATTAGTGTGCTATTTGTACAGTGTTAAATGATGTTACACCAGATGTTTGTATGTATATAATGTTATTGTTTTTCATATATTCTCACATTGGTATATGGTTTGAGTATATATATATAAGTAATGCGTGTCGCATAAGAATGTGATTATTGAGATGGAAGGCTTAGGTAAAGTGGAGACTGTTGTCTGCCGGTAACACCCCTCCAAATCGAGGATGTTACAAATATGGTATCAGAGCATGGTCTACGGGTCAGTGACTGCAATGGTGAGATCTTAGCATCTTAGATATGTGGTATGCCCGGGTTACTCATATATAAGGGGCTATTCCTCCGGCATTCTCGTCCCAGGGTATGTTTCCTTTCCTTTTCACTTAAACTAATTCTGTTATTTGGTTTTTGTACATTCTTCTTATACTGTAAAAATCTCATGCCGTCTAGAGGAAAATTTAGAAACAAGAGGTAAACTTCGACAGAGGGATGCACCGAGGAGTACAAAATCATATCAAAAGTCAGTAGCACATCTTGCAGAGCCTGAGAAAGAATAAAGAGTTGAGTATGAAAACTAAGTATGATTGAGAAGAGGTGTAAAGGATGTTAGAAATCAATTGATAGTATCGGTAATGAATACAATAGTAGCGGGGTTATGGTAACTCCAATAACTAGTCAATTTACTCGTGTATTTACTTACTCGACAGCAGCAGTCACCAGACCAATAGTCAAGAACTGATATGTCCTTTACCTCTATGTCATTTTCACTTTCAGAATTTTCAATAGTCCACCAGATTATAACCTCACACGTTGGACTTCATTCTATACCATTCATGTTGGAACTTAAACTTTCTATCATATCTCAACCGCCACCCCTTAATACGATTCATGTAGTTTAGATGCATGAGGCATTGGTTTCCTTATACTATCTTCATAAGCTACACCTGCTTACCTCTATCGGATTAGAGTTTCCTTGACCCTTAATGATTTATGAATAATTAGACAGCATTTTTGCGATGTTAAAGTGACCAGAGATGGTAAATGAAAAGATACAAGGGTAAAGGATAAAGGGAAAAGCTAGAAGAAAGTAAGGAGAGATGTAAGGGGGTAAAAGTAACTAGATATAAGGAAGAAATCGAGATATAGAATCAGGGCGATAAGGAAGTAGATAGAGATAGAGGAATAGAAACAGACCAGAAATGCTAAAATCTATAGTAATAAGAATTAGAGACATGGAGTTAAATAATAAAGGATAAAACTAGAACTAGTAGTAAAGATGAGTATAGCAATACTAGACTAGAATAAAAAGTCGAGTAAAAGTTATTTCCCTCGAGCGAAATACTTTTCTTCTTTAGAAGAATTCCTTCGAGTTGATTCAATATTTTTTGAACCATTCCATATAAATAGTAAGTCCTCCGAGTATCAAGGATGATTATGGAACCCTTTAATGGATACGAAAATGTCATAGAGAGAGAGACTTCGAATTTCCCGAACCTAGGCCTGTAGGCAAGCAAGATGAATGACGATAGAAACAACAGTTAGTTTCCCTAGTCAATAGGTCTAATATATAAGGTTTCGACCTATCCATATCCTCACTTTTTTTTTTCCGAAATACCAGTTAAGGAAGCTATCCTGATAGAGTTTATCTCATGCCCATTCTACATAGCAATAGGCTCCGTCAAGATATAAAGTACTGGAACCAGGATGAAGAAGCTCCTCGAGACATAAAGAAAAGAACTAATGAGATGTAACTAGTTCATGTCACCATGATTATAGGCAACCATAAAGAAAACCCAATGTGAGTTCAATTCAAGAAAATAAAAGGACCTTGAGAGACAGACCACTCAGAATAAGGAACAAGGAAGTTTCAAGGATATAAAGAAGAAAACCTAGGATAGCTCAAAGATTAAGGTAAGTCAGAGTAAAGTTTGTTAGACTAATAGAACATTACAAATAGATCATATATAGTAGAATCCTCAGATAAGTCGAGCCAGTAGAGATCCGTAGAAGAATATAAGAGTAGACTTACGAAATTAGAGATACTTAAAAGTGATAAAAGTACTAACATGGGCAATATAATAAAAGGGGTCAAATCAAAGTTTATAGCAAAGAACATAAAAATTAGAGCTAAAGAAACAAATAAGAGGAATGAACCACCATTAGCAAGACGGAGCGAAGTAAGAAAATAGAACATGAAAATGGTATAAGAAAATGCGAGAAGTAACAAGGAAACCCAGTGTACTCGGGTGCGGAGATAACAAGACAGAGAAATAGTAGAGTAAAGAATCGATGATAGTCGTGGAATCCTATAGCTAGTATAGAAAAGGATTAGTAAAGGAGAATAGTTGATAGGATAGACGAATTATGGGATGGCTCAATAACTAAGTCAAGGAACCCTCAAGGAAGTAGAGAAATTGGAAGAACAAAGATCATGGGTATGATTCATAAGAAAATAGTGATCAACTTATAAAGAACCTTATAGAGTTAAGAATAAAGATTTTAAGAAGAGAATAGTGTATGGATCAGAAATTTAGTAAGAGATGCTCTTTGAGTCCAAATTCTTTACCAATTGTTCCCAGAAAAATTCCAAAATCTGACCCAAAACCTGGAAAATTCTGATTCATATATTCTTATAAGTTCATTAAATATTTTTTTGTTCTAACCATTCCTTTATTCTTATAGATCAACGTCAGGACTCGCAACCACTGTCGATGCCGTGAAAAGACGCCGTCAAGCCCAAATCTGTGAGTGGAATAATTATTTTCTTGATGTTTTGTTTGATATATTTTTAATAGTCATGTTTATTGATTTTGTTTTTGAGAAAGTTTGAGATTTGTTTATGATTTTATATTGAGATTGTGATGATGTTTCTATATAAGAATTTTGGTCTTAAGATTTTATTTGGAGAGAAGTCTTAAATATCGACGTTAATTCATTCATTCGATAATATTTATGGTAAATTTATTGTTGACGTTGAGATTTATATTGATGAGTTTTAGATTTGAGATTTCTATGAGTCTTGAAATCTATTTTGATGATGATTTTGTGTATGGATATTATTTTATGTAACGTTTTAAGATTTGATGATTTGAGATGATTTCAACTTTGAGATGTTTTGACTACCGACGTGATGAGGATGATGATGTTTTATAAACGAAAGGTATCAGACTTTTTTTGAGATATTTGATTGTGAGATTTGAAACCTCGGCATGATGTTTTTGTTTTTGGAATTAACGGATTTCATATGGATACGGGATTTGGGATTTGACCCATCCCAGTTGTACACTAATTGAAATTGGCAGATTTAGATACATGTGCACATGTGGAGGACTGGGGGGACACCCCTAGATCCTCAGCGTTCAGATGGTATATATTCCTGGGCGGAGATGCGCCTACGGACGGAGATTGCGCCTACGGGTGGAGATTGCGCTCAGATGGGATATTCTTAGGTAGAGATTCTGTGACTTTTTTTTTTTAGTAGTGCCGAGTGAATGTACAATTGATGATTTTTATATGAAGTTTTACAATAAAGTTTGCGAATTATTTTCAGAATGAATTTACATTTTCTTTACAGTAAAGAATATGATTTATTTATAGTACTTTTATGATGTCTAGCTTTTTAGTCTGATATCGTCAGTTTGGCAAGGTTATAAATTATCAGTTTCAATGATTTTATTTAGCGGACTTTTGCCGATTATTTTACATGTTTTAATATTATTTCTCATTTTTGTTTTAGTTCCACTCACTGGGTCCATCAGGACTCACCCCCCCACTCACCAGTTTTACAGGTTTCAATCTTTTGTTCAGACACAGTTCGTAGATGACGTACCTGGGACGAATTGGCAACATTGCAGTCACTAGTGGGTCGGTCTACCATGATTGGTTGTGCATCCATATAGGATGTAACAGTATTGTGTATGCATTGTGGGTCGTTGTATTAGTGTGCTATTTTTACATTGTTAAATGATGTTACATCAGATGTTTGTATGTATATAATGTTATTGTTTTTCATATATTCTCACATTGGTATATGGTTTGAGTATATATATAAGTAATGCGTGTCGCATAAGAATGTGATTATTGAGATGGAAGGCTTAGGTAACAGTGGAGACTGTTGCCTGCCGGTAACACCTCCAAATCGGGGATGTTACAGCGATGAAGTCCAAAGTCGAAAGGGATTCGATTCGGGTTTAAACTTCTAGTTTTTATCTTTAAACTCTAATGATTTCTATTATGTTTATGACCCTATTTTCATTGTTTTTATCTTTAGTCATGAAATAACTCTATAATTCTAGAGAATGATGTAGCCAATACTTGAACCTATGTATTGTTTGGTTAGTTTGAGTTTTATGAAGTTATATTTCAGTTTATTTGTATTTTCTTGCATTTAATGCTTCTTGTTTGCTGCCATAAATTGGGATGATAAATGTTTAGAATCTATCGCTCGGGAGTGAGGGATTTTGAATAGGATCTAGAAAATGTAACCTATGAGATTTGTAGATTTCGGGTGAATCTATAATCCCTTTGAAGTCATTAACAAATAATCACATAACATAATGAATTGTTGATTATTAGATTTTTATAGAGATATCAAAATCTGTAATTGATAATCTTTTCACTATTGCTCGGAAGAGGGAGTGGAATACGTTAGGATTCTTGACTTATCAATAATTTACCTGAATAAGGATTGAATTACATGACAAAGACATATGGGATAGCTAGGTGAAATCAGACTCTATAATCACTCATATCTTATTTATTTATCTTTCAGTTTTAAATTCTGATTATTCTAAATTTAGCTGCTTGTAAATAAAGTTAGGATTATTAATTATTGTAATTAGCGTGAGTTGAACACAATCCTTGTGGGTTCGACACTCTTCACTCATCTTGTCAGGGATTGTTAATTTAATTCACACTAATAATATTACTAAGTAATCTTAGCTTTAATTTAGATTTTTATTTTAGATTTTTATTTTATCTTTGTTTTTATTTTATTTTTGTTTATTTTAGTTTTATTTGATTTTTTCTGTCTTTTGTGTTTTCATGGATGCGAAGATCCACAAGTCTTGACTCGCTCTTGTTTGATCCTGAAATAGAAAGAACAACGAGGAGACTAAGAAAAAAAGAAAAATTGAAAAAGAAGCAATGGCGGCTGAAAACAGAGAGAACAATCCACGCCAGGTCTTCAAGCCGGTCATATATGATAATTACTCAGGGATTGCGCATCCTCCAATCAATGCTAAGAACTTTGAGTTGAAACCTTCATTGTGTTGGACAGTTATGACCCATAGCGTCACTATTTGTAAAAGACATTGTGTTTTTGTACAAAATTAATTATGTTATAATGAAATTGCCTTTTACCATTTTATGATTCATTTAATTTGATATAGATAAATGGTAAAAGTCCTTATGATTAGTTCCGAATGGAGATGATATGAGACAGTATCAATCCATAAAGGTTTGATCATTAAATATCCCTAGTCGTAGTATTATAGAGATTGAACATCGATAATGCGGAATAGACTAGTATTGCACTTGTGCGCGTTGTGAGGGCATAACGACATAGTTCTCATATGTTTAAGTATAGGATACTTATGCAAGTGTGATAGGAGGTTGTGTTTCACCGATGGTACGGAAAACAGCTTCGCTCTGGATAGACCCCGCGGAATCCCATTGGTAGTATGTATATGTGTCTATGGGAGTCTGCTTCAAGGTAGGTGTATTTGGTCTTAACCTGAGACTTGCATCGCTAGTACTTGCGACAATCGGTAAACTTTGGTTTTGGTCGTCCAGGGCTTTAACAGGTTCTGTATACGCCTCGGCTGGGTTTATTGGGAATCGTAGTGTATTGGATGTGATGTCAAGACAGAAGTATCACTTCAGACATATAGAGATGATGATCACGCAGGGATTCAGAACTGGTTCTCTATTGTGTTGCAACCATCGGGATAATATGACAAGGTCATGATTATCCGATTCAAATAGACTAGTTGTTTGATATCTGATATGTGCTTCGTACGGGGCAGACACTATTCCAGCCTCAGGCCTTGCACGTGACATCCGATACTGGATCGTAATATGTAATACTACGGTATACTACGCCTGATAAAGATCGTATATTCCAGTAAGAATATTTCTGGAGAATTGGGTAGGCATGGTGCTTTGCTAGAAGCCAACCTTGTCTCGTAAATCGATAAAAATGTAGTACGAGGTACATACGTGTTCGGATAGTCCGACGACCGTATTTACTGCCAATAAATCCGGAGATCTCTTGGGTCGTTTCCCGAAGATTCACTAATGACGTTTGATTCGAACTTTATTAATCTATGATTAATTGCGGAGAAACTTTATCTTGGATAAAGTACTATTTGAAGAGAGAGAAAGATTAATTTGGAAGCGTGACTGCCGTGAGTACAAGGCGTTCCAAAAGGAGATAAAGGCGGGCAAGGCACCGGCCTCAGGTATGTTTGTTATTGAAATAAACATGACTACTTCTAGTTTAAAAATTGGATTTTTGATTTTGGTTGTGGTACTAATATATGTACTGATGTGCAGGATCTGCAGATTAGCAGGAGACTGGCTTTAGGGGAGATTGATCTGCGTGTTGGAAACGAGACATCTGTTGCTGTTTTGGCTGTGGGCACTTTTGTTTTAGAACTGCAATCGGGGCATGTACTTGAACTAAATAACTGTTATTATGTACCTAGTTTGACTAGGAATATCATATCTGTATCTATGTTAACCCAATGTGGGTATACTTTTGTATTTCGGAACACTGGGTGTTACTTATATAAAAATGATGTAGAAATTTGCACTACTGTTGCAAATAATGGTCTTTATATTTTGAATATAAATCTATCACCAACATATAATATAATAAACAAAATGCTCAAAATGAGTAACAAAGACGAAACTTATATGTGGCACTGTCGTCTGGGACACATAAACAAGACTCGCATAACCACACTTTCGAAGAGTGGGTACTTGGATGGATTTGATCCAAATTCATATGATGTCTGTGAATCTTGCTTATTAGGTAAAATGCCTAAATCACCTTTTAGTGGTAAGGGTGAACGCGCCACTGAACTGTTAGCCATCGTTCATAGTGACGTTTGTGGGCCCATGTCTAGCCAGGCTAAAGGTGTGGAACGAATACTTCGTAACTTTACGGATGATGCATCTCGTTATGGTTATGTGTACCTTATGAGACACAAGTCGGAAACTTTTGAGAAATTCACAGAGTTTCGACACGAAGTTGAAAAACAGACTGGCAAGAGTATAAAGACATTACGGTCGGACCGTGGTGGTGAATACTTGAGCAATGAGTTTCTAGATTACTTGAAAGAATATGGTATTCTTTCACAGTGGACTCCTCCTAGAACACCGCAATTAAACGGTGTATCCGAACGGAGAAACTGAACTTTGTTGGACATGGTTAGGTCTATGATGGGTCGCACTAAGCTACCTATTCCTTCTGGGGATATGCATTAAATAGTGCAATTCTTATTTTGAATAAGGTTCCGTCAAAGTCTGTTCAAAAGACTCCGTATGAGATATGAACAGGAAAGAAACCGGGTTTCTCATTCCTGAAGATTTGGGGATGCTGGGCATACGTCAAACGTTTGGAAGGTACCAAACTTGAGCCCAAATCGGATAAATATCTATTTGTAGGATATCATAGGGAAACCAAAGTATATTACTTCTATCACCCACAGAGAACAAAGTATTTTTGCTCTACATGCGGTTTTCCTTGAGAAGGAATTCCTGAATACAGTGGTTAGTGGGAGGAAAGTAGAACTCGATGAAAATCGGAGTGATACTGTTCCTGGCATAGAATCCTCAACGGAATAAGAACAGTCCATCCAGGATGAGACTGTACCACAATCTTCTATTACACAAGGACCACGTAGGTCGGAGAGAGTCAGGAAACAACCTGAGAGGTATGGGATTCTGATCTCACCTCATGTAGATATTAATCTCATTGAGGATAACGAACTGGCTACGTATGAGGAAGAGATACAAGATATCGATTCCGCTTCATGGCAAGAAGCCATGAAATCCGAAATAGATTCCATGTACACCAACCAAGTTTGGACACTGGTTGATGCACCAGAATGCGTAAAGCCTATTGGATGCAAATGGGTCTTCAAGAAGAAGACCGACATGGATGGCAACGTACAAACGTACAAAGCTATACTTGTAGCGAATGGATATCGTCAATGACATGGTGTCGATTACGATGAAACTTTCTCACCCATTGCCATGATTAAATCCATTCGGATAATGCTTGCTATTGCTGCATATTTCGATTACGAGATATGGCAGATGGATGTTAAAACCGCTTTCCTAACAGAAACATTTTGGATGATGTTTATATGCAACAGCCTGACGGTTTTATCATGCCTAAACTTGTAAATAAGGTTTGTAAGTTAAATCGGTCCATCTATGGACTGAAGCAAGCGTCGCGGTCTTGGAACCAACGTTTTGATGAGATCATAAAAGAATATGATTTTATTCAAATGAAGATGATCCTTGTGTATACAAGAAGGTTAGTGGGAGAGTACTGACTTTTATTGTCCTTTATGTTGACGATGTATTGCTAATAGGCAATGACAATCCTATGCTAACGTCGGTGAAAGATTGGCTTTCATTAAAATTCTCCATGAAAGATCTGGGAGAAGCAGCCTTTATTCTGTGAATAAAGATCTACCGGGATAGATCTAGAAAGCTGCTTGGACTCTCCCAGAGTACGTACATTGACAGAGTGTTGAAGAGATTCAATATGGATCAGTCCAAGAGAGGATTGTTGCCAATGTCACATGGCGTCTATATATCCAAGGACATGTGTCCTAAAACTCAAGATGAGAGAGACAACATGAGTCGGATACCGTTCGCCTCGGCATTCGGATCGATCATGTATGCCATGATATGGACTCGACTTGATGTCTCATATGTTTTGAGCATGTGTAGTCGTTATCAGGCCGATCTAGGTGAAAGTCACTGGATGATGGTTAAGAATATCCTAAAGTATCTTAGACAAACTAAGGATGCTTTCTTAATCTATGAAGATTGAGAACTTGAGGTAACTAGGTATACCGATGCAAGTTTCCAAACCGACAAAGACGACTGTAACTCGCAATCAAGGTACATATTTTGTTTGAATAACGGAGCAGTAAGCTGGAAATCTTCCAAGCAAGAGACTATTGCCGATTCAACAACTGAAGTGGAGTACATTGCTGCAGCTGAAGCAGTAAAGGAAGCAGTTTGGATCCGAAAACTCCTAATTGGATTAGGAGTAGTTCCGTTAGCAGCTGAGCCTTTTCCATTGTATTGTGACAATAACGGGGCTATAGCGCAGGCTAAGGAACCGCGGTCTCATCAACGATCCAAACATATTTTTCGATGTTTCCATCTGATACGTGAGATGGCGATGTGAAGGTCGAGAAAGTCGCATCAGATGACAACATGGCAGATCCGCTGACGAAAGCGATTCCTCAGCAAAAGTTTGAGCGACATGTACATAGTTCAGGTATTAGATGCTTGAGTGACTAGCTATATTCAAAACTGGTTCTCTATTGTGTTGCAACCATCGGGATAATATGACAAGGTCATGATTATCCGATTCAAAGAGACTAGTTGCTTGATATCCTATATGTGCTTCGTAAGGGGCAGACACTATTCCAGCCCCAGGCCTTGCACGTGACATCCGATACTGGATCGCAATACGTAATACTACGTTATACTACGCCTAATAAAGATCGTATATTCCAATAATAATATTTTTGGAGAATTGGGTAGGCATGGTGCTTTACTAGAAGCCAACCTTGTCTCGTAAATCGGTAAAAATGTAGTACGAGGTACATACGTGTTCGGATAGTCCGACGACCGTATTTACTACCAATATATCCGGAGATCTCTTGGGTCGCTTCCCGAAGATTCACCGATGACGTTTGATTCGAACTTAATTATTCTAGGATTAATTATGGAGAAACTTTATCTTGGATAAAGTACTATTTGAAGAGAGAGAAAGATTAATTTGGAATTAATCGATAAAATAATATATTCGATATATTAAACGAAATTAGATTTCGACGCGGAATTAAAATCAGATTTTAATTCGGACAAACGAGTTAATTTAGAATTAATTCGTTAGCGACGTGAATAGTAATTTCGCTAGGCATAATTATTTAATTACATCGCGACAGAAATTCGTTAATTCGAAATTAGCGAAACCGAGCCCGGAAGTGTTTGCGGGCCCACTCGTATTTCGAATCGAGTGGGGCCCATAGTCACATTGTGAGTCACATCACTTGTCATGAAAATGTGATAGATGTCAAAAGTCACTTTTGGTGAGTGGCATGTTGTCACTATTCATGATGTTGGTGGTTGAGATCATTTATTGCTATTTTGGAGCCAAAATTGGCTTTGACTTTTTGAAAGCCATTTAACAAAGTTTGGTAATTGTTTTTTATTATGTGTTTTTGGAAAACAAATTGAAATACAAAAACTTTTCTCTCTCTCCAAAACAAAGAAAAACCGTGAGCTTGATGAAGGAAATTTGATTTCTTTCTTCTATTTTGCTAGCACAAATTCAAAGATCAAACAAGGTGATAGGGAACTGATCTTAGAGCTTGGATTCCTTAAAGCTTGGAGCTTCATCTTCTTCTTCAACACATCATCTGGCCGAACCTTGGAGCTCATTGGAAGGAAAAATTTTTGTTGAGCATCACATCCAAACCGATCTTTGTAAGTATGTTTCCTCCATACTTCTTGTAATATTCATTCAATTTCATGGCTTAAAATGATCTTGGGATATCTTTAGAAACCAACAATGGTATCATGGAGCCTTGTTTAAGCATGAAAATTTTATGGTAAAATTTGGGTAAAATTGATTGAAGCATGATTTGATGAAATTGTTTGATTAAGTATGCTTGTATGTTGATAACATGGTGTTATACATGATCAATTTTGTGAAAAATAAATTGGATGGATTTTTCCCCAAAAATGAGGCTTGGCCGAATGTACATTGTCCATGGAAGTCTTGGTATTTTTTATTTTGATGATCATTGGATGACTTGAAACGGATTGGAAATGTCGATTTAAAATTCAATCGGATTGAAAAACGAAATCGGACAAAAACCCATCACATGGCCGAGAGCTTCCTAGCTTGTAATGAGATGATTTTTTGAATCAAATATGTTGGACATGTGTTGATGATGAAAAGTATGATTAATGGTTAGAATTAGTGTTTTGGAAATATTAATTTAAAAGATTAATCATGACTTTACACTTTAGTTAATTGAATTTTAAAATTGAATATTAAAATTTGGTTAATTGGGCTTGATTTTGAATTGGGCTTGAAAATGTTATATTTGGGCATAATGGGCTTGGTTGGGCCAAGTTGGTTTAGGCCAATTGGATTGGATCCAATTGGGCCTAAATCATTCCATTAAGTCCAAACGTAATAAATGGGCTTTAAAACTTTAATTGGGCCTTATGGGCTAAAATTGATTTTTTGGCAAATGAGGGTGATTCCTCAATTGGGCTTGGTAATTGGGTTTGACCCATATTGACCAAAGCCCATGCCTTATAAAATCAATTGAAGGCCCATTGGACTTTAATTAAAGGAACATTGGATGTTAGTTGGGCTTTGAGACCCGATAGGATTAGATTTGGAATCAAAGTCATTAAAGCGTATTAAAAAGTGTAGACATTTAATTTGGAATTAAATTGAATTAGTATCGGATTAAATTAGATTTAACGAGTAGTTCGATATAATTCAAGAATTCGTACTTTAAGTACTTATTCTCAAACGAGTTGGACTCGCGCAAAATCAAATCATTGTTTGAACATTGGATGATCACTTATATTCAAAGATAATTAATTTGATTAGTTTGATTGAATAACATGCTTGAATGAATATATGGATGTGATGAATGAATAGCGAATATCGGATGGATATTTGAAGGGAAAGGTTAATTTTAGAAATTATTGTAAAATTGGAATTTATAAATTGGACATGCGTGTCCAGCCATGTCTCTTATTATCTCTTTGTATTCTCTTCTCACCTAATTCCCCTCATTGCAATGAGGTTTCTATTATTGTATTATGTAATTCGGTAGAAGTAGAATAGTGCTAGCCGGGGAGAGGAAATGGAGCGATTTGTTCTAGGAACAATCTGTTTAAATATCCATCCGCATATCGTTATTAATTTACTTCTCGCACCTTATTATGCTTTAGAAGCATGCTTAAGGGTGTATGATGAGAAATTAACAAATATAATAAATTGGTTGCCAATTTACGCGAAAAACCCTCAAATCATATTAAGCGTTTTTCCTTCCGTTGAGTGATTCTTACTCAAGATCCAAAATTGGCATTGGCTTGTTGGCCAAAGTCAAGGCCTTTGTCAATTACGGATGTGTTTGAATCATGAGAGTTTTGTTCATATCGGTGTCTTGTCCAAGTCGTGATTTGTTGGCCAAAGTCAAGATCACTTCTTATCTATCGACATTGATTACGAAACTTTCCATGTCAATGGGTCCCGCTTAACTGGAATCATTAAGCTTGTTGTGCCAAAGCCAAGGATTAGTTGATTCAGAGGAAATAGGTTAGGAAAATGAATTGGATACATTGGCATATGTATTGTATATATGTTTCGGACTTGGATGTCCACCTACCGGATCTAGGAATTGGATGAGATCCAATTGATCTTCGAGATCTACCTAGTTAAATATCATACAGCTTGTTAGCCAAAGTCAAGGTTGTGTGTTATTTAACGGGATCCTAGCCCACTAGGAAACTGGATCTCCCGAGTACTCGACAGAGGGTTAGAGGCTCGCCGAAAAATAGTAGGTGGCTAGTATTGAATTTGCAATTTCATTCAGATACTTAGCTTTACGCGCTTTCAAATTATTTCATTAAAATTATTTTATTAGTTGGACTAATATAATGTTATTTTTCTTGTAACTGTTAGACTGTACCCAAATATCGTTGACTAGATAGTTGGACTATCGTAGTTAAGATGACTGCAAAGGAAAATGTCTGAGACATTATCATTGGCGAGAATGTCTTTAAGGGCACGAACTTTACCGATTGGGAAATGAATCTAAGGATAGTCCTTGGAGCCGAGAGGCTGTTATACACCATTCAGACACCTATTGGGCCTAAAACCGCACCTGATCAGATACTTGAGCTGGAGCTTTGGAAGACTCACAGCGATGATTGTGATACTGCTCAGTCTATTATGCTTGCTTCCATGACTCAGCATTTCCGTCGACAGAATAGGGACTTGGATTCTTATAATATGTTAGCGAAGTTGCACGACTTCACCGATCTAACAAGAGGTCGCAGAGATATGAGTTGGTAAAGAAACTCTTCGTTCACGTATGTCAAAAGGCATGTCTGTTGAGTCCATGTGGCACAGATGATTGCTGACATAGATTAGCTAGCTGAGATGGGGATAGTCTTTGAGGCTGAGATTACTATAGATATGATCTTGTAATCTCTCCCCGACACCTGGAGATAATCCATCATAAACTATAATTTGATGAACACAGATGATACTCACGGATAGTTGTTGTCTACTCTCAAGGAAGCTGAGAAGGAGCTTCTCAAGGGCAACAAGCGCGAGGCGCACTTTGCTTCGACATCTCAGACACCGAGGGCTGGGCCCAAGGCAACTGGAGGTGTGAAGAAGAAGAAGCATAAAAGAAAGGGCAAGGCCAAATCGTCAAAGGCTTCCGGGAAGCCTAAGGATAAATCTCAGGATGTTTACCTCCAGTGCGGCAAGCGGGGTCACTGGAAGCGTGACTGCTGCGAGTACAAGGCGTTCCAGAAAGAGATAAAGGCGGGCAAGGCATCGGCCTCAGGTATGTTTGTTATTGAAATAAACATGACTACTTCTAGTTTTAAAAATTGGATTTTTGATTTTGGTTGTGGTACTCATATATGTACTGATGTGCAGGATCTGCAGATTAGCAGGAGACTGGCTTTAGGGGAGATTGATTTGCGTGTTGGAAACGGGACACCTGTTGCTGTTTTGGCCGTGGGCACTTTTGTTTTAGAACTGCCATCGGGGCATACACTTGAACTAAATGACTGTTATTATGTACCTAGTTTGACTAGGAATATCAATCTGTATCTATGTTAACCCAATGTGGGTATATACTTTTGTATTTCGGAACACTGGGTGTTACTTATATAAAAATGATGTAGAAATTTGCACACTGTTGCAAATAATGGTCTTTATATTTGAATATAAATCTATCACCAACATATTATAATAAACAAAATGCTCAAAATGAGTAACAAAGATGAAACTTATATGTGGCACTGTCGTCTGGGACACATAAACAAGACTCGCATATCCACACTTTCGAAGAGTGGGTACTTGGACGGATTTGATCCAAATTCATATGATGTCTGCGAATCTTGCTTATTAGGCAAAATGCCTAAATCACCTTTTAGTGGTAAGGGTGAACGCGCCACTGAACTGTTAGCCATCGTTCATAGTGACGTTTGTGCGCCTATGTCTAGCCAGGCTAAAGGTGGATACGAATACTTCGTAACCTTTACGGATGATGCATCTCGTTATGGTTATGTGTACCTTATGAGACACAAGTCAGAAACTTTTGAGAAATTCACAGAGTTTCGACACGAAGTTGAAAAACAGACTGGCAAGAGTATAAAGACATTACGGTCGGACCGTGGTGGCGAATACTTGAACAATGAGTTTCTAGATTACTTGAAAGAATATGGTATTCTTTCACAGTGGACTCCTCCTAGAACACCGCAATTAAACGGTGTATCCGAACGGAGAAACTGAACTTTGTTGGACATGGTTAGGTCTATGATGGGTCGCACTGAGCTACCTATTTCCTTCTGGGGATATGCATTAAATAGTGCAATTCTTATTTTGAATAAGATTCCGTCAAAGTCTGTTCAACAGACTCCGTATGAGATACGGACAGGAAAGAAACCGGGTTTCTCATTCTGAAGATTTGGGGATGCTGGGCATACGTCAAACGTTTGGAAGGTACCAAACTTGAGCCCAAATCGGATAAATATCTATTTGTAGGATTATCCTAGGGAAACCAAAGGATATTACTTCTATCACCCACACGAGAGAACAAAGTATTTGTTGCTCTACATGCGGTTTTCCTTGAGAAGGAATAAATGAATACAGTGGTTAGTGGGAGGAAAGTAGAACTCGATGAAAATCGGAGTGATACTGTTCCTGGCATAGAATCCTCAACGGAACAAGAACAGTCCATCCGGGATGAGACTGTACCACAATCTTCTATTACACAAGGACCGCGTAGGTCGGAGAGAGTCAGGAAACAACCTGAGAGGTATGGGATTCTGATCTCACCTCATGTAGATATTAATCTCATTGAGGATAACAAACCGGCTACGTATGAGGAAGCGATACAAGATATCGATTTCGCTTCATGGCAAGAAGCCATGAAATCCGAAATGGATTCCATGTATACCAACCAAGTTTGACACTGGTTGATGCACCAGAAGGCGTAAAGCCTATTGGATGCAAATGGGTCTTCAAGAAGAAGATCGACATGGATGGCAACGTACAAACGTACAAAGCTATGCTTGTAGCGAATGGATATCGTCAACGACATGGTGTCGATTACGATGAAACTTTCTCACCCGTTGCCATGATTAAATCCATTCGGATAATGCTTGCTATTGCTGCATATTTCGATTACGAGATATGGCAGATGGACGTTAAAACCGTTTTCCTTAACAGAAACCTTTTGGATGACGTTTATATGCAACCCTGACGGTTTTATCGTGCCTAAACTTGCAAATAAGGTTTGTAAGTTAAATCGGTCCATCTATGGACTGAAGCAAGCGTCGCGGTCTTAGAACCAACGTTTTGATGAGATCATAAAAGAATATGATTTCATTCAAAATGAAGATGATCCTTGTGTATACAAGAAGGTTAGTGGGAGAGTACTGACTTTTATTGTCCTTTATGTTGACGGTGTATTGCTAATAGGTAATGATAATCCCATGCTAACGTCGGTGAAAGATTGGCTTTCATTGAAATTCTCCATGAAAGATCTGGTAGAAGCAGCCTTTATTCTGGGAATAAGGATCTATCGGGATAGATCTAGAAAGCTGCTTGGACTCTCCCAGAGTACGTACATTGACAGAGTGTTGAAGAGATTCAATATGGATCAGTCCAAGAGAGGACTGTTGCCAATGTCCATGGCGTCTATCTATCTAAGGACCTGTGTCCTAAAACTCAAGATGAGAGAGACAACATGATTCAGATACCGTTCGCCTCGGCATTCAGATCGATCGTGTATGCCATGATATGGACTTGACTTGATATCTCATATGCTTTGAGCAGGTGTAGTCGCTATCAGGCCGATCTAGGTGAAAGTCACTGGATGACGGTTAAGAATATCCTAAAGTATCTTAGACGAACTAAGGATGCTTTCTTAATCTATCAAGATGGAGAACTTGAGGTAACTGGGTATACCGATGCAAGTTTCCAAACCGATAAAGACGACTGTAACTCGCAATCAGGGTACATATTTTGTTTGAATAACGGAGAAGTGAGCTGGAAATCTTCCAAGCAAAAGACTATTGCCGATTTAACAACTGAAGTTGAATACATTGCTGCAGCTGAAGCAGCAAAGGAAGCAGTTTGGATCCGAAAATTCCTAATTGGATTAGGAGTAGTTCCGTTAGCAGCTGAGCCTGTTCCATTGTATTGTGACAATAACGGGGCTATAGCGCAGGCTAAGGAACCGCGGTCTCATCAACTATCCAAACATATACTTCGACGTTTCCATCTGATATAGATAAATGGTAAAATTCCTTATGTTTAGTTCCGGATTGAGATGATATGAGACAGTATCAATCCATAAAGGTTTAATCTTTAAATATCCCTAGTTGTAGTATTATAGAGATTGGACATCGATAATACGAATTAGACTAGTAATGCACTTGTGTGCGTTGTGAGGGCATAACGACATAGTTCTCATATGTATAGGATACTTATGCAAGTGCGAATATGAGGTTGTGTTTTACCGATGGTACGGAAAACAGCTTCGATCTGGATAGACCCCGCGGAATCCTATTGGTAGTATGTATTTGTGTCTATGGGAGTCCGCTTCAGGGTAGGTGTATTTGGTCTTAACCTGAGACTTGCATTGCTAGTACTTGGGATAATCGGTAAACTTTGGTTTGGGTCGTCTAGGGCTTTAACAGGTTCTGTGTACACCTCTGCTGGGTTTATTGGGAATCATAGTGTATTAGATGTGATGTCAAGATATAAGTATCACTTCAGACATATGGAGATGATGATCACGCAGGGATTCAGAACTGGTTCTTTATTATGTTGCAACCATCGGGATAATATGACAAGGTCATGATTATCCGATTCAAAGAGACTAGTTGCTTGATATCCGATATGTGCTTCGTACGGGGCAGACATTATTCCAGCCCCAGGCCTTGCACGTGACATCCGATACTGGATCGTAATACGCAATACTACGGTATACTACGCCTAATAAAGATCGTATATTCCAATAAGAATATTTCTGGAGAATTGGGTAGGCATGGTGCTTTACTAGAAGCCAACCTTGTCTCGTAAATCGGTAAAAACGTAGTACGAGGTACATACGTGTTCGGATAGTCCGACGACCGTATTTACTACCAATATATCTAGAGATCTCTTGGGTCACTTCCCGAAAATTCACCGATGACGTTTGATTCGAACTTTATTATTCTAGGATTAATTGCGGAGAAACTTTATCTTGGATAAAGTACTATTTGAAGAGAGAGAAAGATTAATTTGGAATTAATCGATAAAATAATATATTCGATATATTAAACGAAATTGGATTTCGACGCGGAATTAAAATCAGATTTTAATTCGGACAAATGAGTTAATTTAGAATTAATTCGTTAGCGACGTGAATAGTAATTTCGCTAGGCATAATTATTTAATTACGTCGCGACGGAAATTTGTTAATTCGAAATTAGCGAAACCGAGCCCGAAAGTGTTTGCGGGCCCACTCGTATTTCGAATCGAGTGGGGCCCATAAGTCACATTGCGAGTCACATCACTTATCATGAAAATGTGATAGATGTCAAAAGTCACTTTTGGTGAGTGGCATGTTGTCACTATTCATGATGTTGGTGGTTGAGATCATTTATTGCTATTTTGGAGCCAAAATTGGCTTTGACTTTTTGAAAGCCATTTACCAAAGTTTGGTAATTGTTTTTTATTATGTGTTTTTGGAAAACAAATTTTGAAATACAAAAACTTTTCTCTCTCTCCCAAACAAAGAAAAACCGTGAGCTTGATGAAGGAAAATTGATTTCTTTCTTCTATTTTGCTAGCACAAATTCAAAGGATCAAACAAGGTGATAGGGAACCGATCTTAGAGCTTGGATTCCTTAAAGCTTGGAGCTTCATCTTCTTCTTTAACACATCATCTTGGCCGAACCTTGGAGCTAATTGGAAGGAAAATTTTTTGTTGAGCATCACATCCAAACCGATCTTTGTAAGTATGTTTCCGTCATACTTCTTGTAATATTCATTCAATTTCATGGCTTAAAATGATCTTGGGACATCTTTAGAAACCAACACATTGATCAAAATGGTGCAAAAGAATCAGCTTGGGGGTTCATCTGTAGAGGATCCCAACATGCATTTAAGGATGTTTCTGGAGATGGCAGACACCATAAAGATGAATGACGTGACAAAAGAGACTATCAGGCTACGCTTATTCTCATTCTCTTTAAGGGATAAAGTGTGAGATTGGCTTCAATCAATATAGATATGGAGTATCATGATATGGCAGGATATGGCCACGAAATTTCTTGAAAGGTTATTTCCACCTACTAAATCAACTCAATTGAGAGCAGAAATTAACATATTTAAGCAGTTGGAGGCTGAGACTTTGTATGAAGCATGAGAGCGCTTTAAGGATCTATTCTGAAAATACCCACAACACGATTATCCAGGCTGGGTACAGATTCAGTTGTTCTTTAATGGGTTGATTGGTTCGAATTGAACTGTGGTTGATGTAGTAGCTGGGGAGCTCTATTCAAGAAGTCAGCTGAGAATGTCTACAATTTGTTAGAAGAAAGTACCATTAACCACTTCCAATGGCCAAGTGAACGTATTACGGTGACCAAGGTGGCTGGCATACATGAAATGGATCCTCTCGTGGCACTTACAACTCATATTTAAACTCTATCGACTCATGTAGCAACCTTAACAAATCCATGAGTACAACCATCTATTGAATCTGCGGCGGCTACAAATATGCTATTATTGGAAGGAGACCTAAGCTTTGAGCAAGTCCAATATGTGAACAATCGAAACTTCAACAACTATAGAGGCAATCATGTGCCTAAATATTATCATCTGAATTTATCATATGCTAATACAGAGAATGTCTTACAACCTCTTTATGGCTCCAATAGTCAAAGTACTGAGCATAAAACTTTCTTAGAAGACCTCATGAGCACGTTTGTTGCTAAAACTTCAGAGAGGTTTGAGAAGAATGAGTCAAGGCTGAATAATATTGAGACGCACATGGTCAATATCGGAGCAACAATGAGTCTTTAGAAGTATAAATTGGGCAGATTGCTTCGTCTATGGCTAATTAGAAATGGGTATTTCCTAATAATACTAAGGTCAACCCCAAAGAGCAGTGTCACTCCATAACCATCAGGAGCGGAAAAAAGATCAAATATATCTCTCAAAACCAATGCAGTCAAGAAAAAGAAGCATAAATTCATGAGGAAACAGTAACAGAAGAGGAGAACAATGCAGTAGTTCCCCCATATAAGCCACCACCCATCCCGAAGACATATTTACCATACCCTCAGCGCTTTTAAAAGAATTAGTTGGATGCTCAGTTTGCCAAATTCCTTGACATCTTCAAAAAGATCCATATCAATATCTCATTCGCATATGCATTAGAACATATACCCAATTATATGAAGTTTATGAATGAGATAATGTCCAAAAAGAGGAAGCTGACATATTTTGAAATAGTAGCACTCACAGAAGAGTGTAGTGCCATCATACAGAAGAAGCTTCCACCAAAGCTAAAGGATCCTGGCAGCTTACCATACCGTACACTATTGGGAATCAATATTTTGGTAAATCACTATGGGGCAAGTATCAATCTCATGTCGTTATCTATTTACAAACGGTTGGTAATAGGTGAGGCAAAGCCAACCACAGTGACATTGCAGCTAGGAGACAGATCTCTCACCTACCCACGAGGAATAGTAGAACATGTGTTTGTTGATGTGGATAAGTTTTATTTTCCTGCTGATTTTCTTGTTCTTGATATTGAAGAGGACCATGACATCTCAATCATCCTTGGGAGGTCTTTCTTGGAAGCAGACACAGCAATCATTGATGTTCATAAATGTGAATAGAAAATAAGCATCCAAGATGAAGAAGTCACCTTCACTTTTTTCAAAGTCATGTTGAGTTTTCAAAGTGATGAAAATTATCACATGGTAGCTATTGTAGAGAAGAGAGTTGCAAACAGGCAAAATGAATCAGTATTTCAGCAACCTACGAGCATAGTATAGTTGTGCATAAATGAAGATCCTCCGCAGTCAGAACTGAAATCACTCCAAAAGATTCGTAAAAAGAGGAAATCCAGAGTCAATACTCGCATGAAGGTAATCCTTGGGAAGCTCAAATAGTGGTCAATTCAATTTTGCCACATGTGCAGTCCTAACTTTCAGCCATGGGTAGACCCTAGAGGACCATCCATGGATAAACTGCCACAACATGCCATACTATCTTTTTCATGTAATAACAACCAAAGGATACAAAGAAGAAGCCACCATGATCAATAAAGCGGTTACGTCTGGCTGAAGACGTTAAACTTAGTGCTAGCAGGGTGGCAACCCTTGCATTTATATTTGTTTATTTTTATTTTCTTTATTTTATTTATTTTATTGTGTGCAAATTGCTTGTTTATTATTTGCATGTTATTTATGCAAGTAGCATAAACCACACAACCCGCACAATCAAATTCTGACCAGCAGAAGCCTGATCAACTCCATGCATGATAATGTTGTTCCTTACTTTTGTTTCTTTATGTTTATCTTACATTGAGGACAATGCAAGTTTTAAGTTTGGGGGTGTATGCATGTAGTGATAGTGCCTGCTATTTAAAAAAAATATCTTTTTTAATTTTTTTTATCCTTGATAGTAAAGCATTAAGTCTAATGATGAATTTGGTTTGCTTTTGATGAAATTTTAGAAATGATAAGTTTCCAATTGATTTTTATCTAATACCTTGAGTAGGTGATCTAGATTAGACTCATAAAAACTTAATAATAGGTTTATAGCAGTAAGAAGCCTAGTTAGTTGGCAAATTGCCTAGTTGAAGATATTGTTTACTGATAAATGACTGTTTGCTTAGATGTCTATCTCGATTTGCTAATGTTATGATGTATGGTATGGTTCAAAAATAAAAAAAAAATGAAAAAGAAGTTAAACCACCTATAACCGATAAGCGTGAAGCTATCTATAAGCGAGTATTAGGACCATCATAAGGAGAAATGCCACCTTAAAGGGTAGGTGTGTTGAAAAAAAAAGAAAAAAATAAAATTATACCATACTGAACACATAAAAGGCAAATACATAGTACTTTTGAGATATCTAAGTTGGTTTGACCCACCGAATCTCAATTTTCAAAATGAAATCATTGAGTTAGCTTACTTAAGAGTCAACCTGTGAATGAACTTTTACACACACACATTGTGAGTCGGGCTTAGATGATCTATTCAAGAACTTGGATTTTAGTTGCATTGAGTACTTTGAAGGTTCTATAATTTCATTGATTAGCATTCTTTGAGGATAATATTATGTGTAACTATCGGGACTATTTTATTTATTATTATATTTTTACATAATTGCATGTTTGTGAATGATGTTTGTGGGTATCGTCGTTGTAAGCCCTCATAAGGCTATAACTCATCCACTAGGGCCGCCTAGGGGTTTAAAAGCTTGTTGCATACTCTAAATGCAATCGTGATCCCTACGAAAATGGCTTAGTGAATGTAGTAATTTTTGTTTGTTTATTTTTATTTAGTTTTTATTTAGTCTTTTGTTCGGGAGTAGTAAAATCTTAAGTTTGGGGATGTTTGATAAGTGCAATTTATACCCACTTATTCATGCATTCTTAGCTTACTATTTTATTAGATTCTGTATCATTTAATGTATTTTATAGTTTCTTTTATCTTTTATTTGTAGGAAGCATTGGAATATGGACCTTGGGACATTTGTACTTATTTTGTGACCTTACGGACGAATCAGAAGCACACGAAAAGGCTGGAACACAGAAAAAACACCAATCCAGAAATTATGTCTTGCGTCGCAACGCCCACTTCCTGACGTCGCGACGCGCAGCCAATATCCTGCCATAGTAATTTCCAGTAAGTTGGGTGCCACAGTGCCACTTTCTGGCGCTGCACAAAGCCTAGAAACACCAATTTTTAGGGTTTTTACATTCACAAGGACTCCAAGATTTTTATTATAAATATATAAGCTCGTCCAAACCCAGGAGATGAGGCAAATACACAACTCAAGTCTCAAAACACATATTTTATAGAGATCCAAGGAGGAAGATTGAAGAGGGACAAGATGAGACGAATGAGGTAAAGTTCGAAGACGAAGGGATTCGATTCGAGTTTAATCTTCTAGTTTTATCTTTAAACTCTAATAATTTCCATTATGTTCATGACCCTATTTTCATTGTTTTTATCTTTAGTCATGAAATAACTCTATAATTCTAGAGGATGATGTAGCCAATGCTTGAACCTATGTATTGTTTGTCAGTTTGAGTTTTATGAAGTTATATTTCAGTTTATGTATATTCTCTTGCGTTTAATGCTTCTTGTTTGCTGGCCACAAATTGAGATGATGAATGTTTAGAATCTATTGCTCGGGAGCGAATGATTTTGAATAAGATCTAGATAATATAACCTAAGAAATTTGTAGAGTTCGGAAGAATCTATAATCTCTTTAAAGTCATTAATAAAGAATCACATAACGTAATGAATTTTTGATTACTAGATTTTTATAGGGATATCGAAGTCTGTAATTGATAATCTTTTCTATATTGCTTGAGAGAGGGAGTGGAATACCTTAAGATTCTTGACTTATCAATAATTTAACTGAATAAGGATTGAATGGAATGAAAAATACATAGGGGATATCTAGGTGAAATCAGACTCTAAAATATCTCGTATCTTGGTTTGTCCTCATATCGTATTTAAGTATCTTTCAGTTTTAATTCAGATTATTCTAAATTTAGTTGCTTCTAAATAAAGTTAGGATTATTAATTATAGTATTTAGTGTGAGTTGAACACGAACCTTGTAGGTTCAACACTCTTCACTCATCTTTACTAAAACTTGACACTTTACATTGCGATACGATAAAAAAATATCACAACATGAGGCATATTTTCTTCCTGATCAACTAGATTTTCAACTCGGACATGTGGATTTTCATTTTGGTTCTCGGGCCATTTTGACTAACGATGTATGTGATTGAGACTCTCTATTTAATCTACTGTTAGATGATTGAGACTAATGTCTCATACAACCTAAATGCATACTATATGCTAAAATTTAAAAATGCAATACTTACCAAAAAGAGAAAAAATATATAATAAAAATAAACAAGTGGGAAAAAATATAAATAAAAGAAAAAATAATGAAAGAAAATACAAATGCATGGATTAGATCTAAAAACGTCCTCTAATTCTTGTCTATTCAAATCTCAATTGAATTTCTCGTTCAGCTGTCTCAATTTCTCAAATTAAGTTCTCGTAAAAAATTATGAAAGAATCTCTAGATTGAGATGGTTTAAGAAATTCTTTGGCAAAATACAAGCTTCATTTTAATTGATTTTTATGTCTCCTCAAACATTGAAGAATCAAGTACAAGGTTTGTCTGTATGTAGGATGTCTGGGTTCAGGATTCATTTAAGATTAATTTGGATATTTTGGATCTACACAAATGTAAAGAAAAAAATGAGATGCAGAAAATACAACAAAAAAATAAAGGAAATAAAATTAAAAATGAAAATAAAATAAAATAAAAAGAAAGAAAAATTATTATTCTATCTACTAAATTATATTCCCCGGCAACGGCGTCAAAACTTGACACATTCACAAAGTGGTTATTTACTCTCAAGTATAAAGTGCCGAAGTAATAAAATAACTCGATAAGTCTGGGGTCGATCCACAGGGAATAGATTAAGTAAAATAAAATAATAATTTAAGTGAAAATAAAATGATTGAGTTGTTTGAAGTTATTGGAAATTTTTAAATTAGACTGCAATAATAAAATAAAATATTGGGATTAGGGGATCCACTTTTAATATTTCAAATTTAGAAAGCACTTTTTATTATATATAAATTATCATTATTACCCAATTAATTTATTTCATGTAACGACTTGAATTTCGTAACTTGACTTGGGTAGTAATTCGGTGACTGGGATTAAATGTTTCCAAGAGTAGTGAATAAATTTGGAGATGGCACGAATTTTAGTAGCTGTGTTTATAATATTTGGGATAAATTATTGGGTCCGATAGGAATTATAAGAGTTGGAGATGGTATACTATTACAATTATTTGTACCCACACTTGTGAACATTTGTTTGTGAGGCTTGACACATCACAAACAAATGTCCATTATGCATGATTTTAATATATAGGAAGAAAACAAAACAAAACACCATTTGCCAAACCTCCTTTACAAGTGTCTAGCATGCATGTATTTTGTAAACAAAATATATACATGAGAAAAGAAGAACCCACAACCCACGTTGGTCTTTCTTCTTTCATTATTGTCTCTTCTTCCCTCCCCAACAAAAGAACTCTCAACATATTCTCTTCCGAAAATTTTCCACATAATCTACCAAATCTAGGCTCCAAAACTGCATGCAAGCTTGGAAGTGTGATTAGAAAGCTTAATGAGTTATATTTGTGAAGAAATAATTTAATTTAAGGTGAGAAAGGTAACCCAAATATTGAATTGTTAAGTTTTGATTATTTGATGCTTGAAGAATATTATTGGTTTGAATTTAAAGATGAATAATTGGTTTTGAGTCTAGGAATTGAATATTTAAGGAATTCCCCAATTTCTAAAATCATTAAATGTGAAGTTGAGTTAGGATTTTAAAATGATTGCATGAAGGTATAATTGATGTTGTATTGTATATTTGTTATGATTAAGGTTTGTTTATTAGATAGTGTTGAACAGTGGAATGGATGCTTTGTGATGTATTTGTCATGGCTGTAGCTTGTGTGGTGTTGGGCAGTAAGTTTGATGAAAATAAATTCTGGACAGGTTGTGAATATTTAAGTATAAGTCAAGTTTCTAGTGTTCGATTGATGATTATATTTCTAGGTAAACTAGACACATAGGAGAGTAACATATCCAAAATTTAGAATTCTTGGACTTAAGATGAGATCGAACCAATTTTTGAAGTCGAGTAATCTGCTGTCTCTGTGCCCTATTTTTCCAGTTGCACAACCCCTGAACTTTAGTCCATAACTTGGGTTTCTGGTATCGGAATTGAGAACCATAAAAACTTACGTAAACTAGATACATTATAGACCATTCCAGTAAAATTTTAACTTCAGATTCATTCCCAATTAATTACAGTGAATTTTCAAAGTTAGATATCAAGCTATGAGTTTTCTAGCGAATAGAAAAATATAAGTTTCCACTACCGCATTTGTACAACTCCAAATTTAAGCTCGTAAAATTCATAGATACCATATATATCTCCAACACTCCAGTAGATTAAGTGTCCATGCATTGCATATTTTTCATGTGATATGGAAATATTCTGAGTAGTAAAGAAAGAAAACTAACATTGTTTTCACTTTAGATCGACATCATGACATTCGGAGGTCACCTACACCGCATACCGCTTCTGAATTGCCATAGCACTGTGAGTGGAGTACTTATTTCAGAGTTTTGAATGTGGTTTTGGTTATGATTTTGCAGATCATTAATTAATTTGTTTTATTTAAAATGATGATTTCATGTGAACGAGAAATATAGTTTAAGCTTTTATAAAGCTTGGTTTCTAAGGAGTGCTTTGATGATGAAAAGATTTCAAATATATATGGATTTATGATTTTGGAGGCATGGGGGAAAAATCCACCTCAGATGTAACTTGATACATATATGAAATTGACGGACATGGTATTGATGGGTATCGATATTGATACCGGATATAGATGTGTGCACACGGGATGTAGGACTAGAGATGACAGATGCCTCTAGATCTTGGGTATTGGGATAGGGGGACTGTGAGTACAACGCCCCTAGACCCGAACATTTCAGAGATAGGTTGGTGGCACTGATAGCACCACTGTTGTCTGGTTTAGTGGCTTGGGGGACTGTGCGTGCAACTCCCCAAGATCACATGATTATGTACAGATTGACCGATGATATTTTTGATGAGGATATTTTGATGGTGATATGGAAGATTTCTTAACTGTTTTTTTTTTAAAAAAAAAAAAAAGAAAAAAGAAAACTCTTATTTATGATTTAATAATTCTGAAAATTATTATACTAATTATGAGCATTTCTAATATTATTGTTTTCTGGTTTTATTGCTCCACTCACTGAGTTCTTTAGGACTCACCCCCCTCCCCCCACTCTCCACGTTTTGCAGGACCTTTCTCTTGGTGAGCCATTGTTGTATTTTGAGAGACATGGATCCAGGATAGGAGCAGTACTGCAATCACTAGTTTTATGGGTTCATCATGTTGTATCTACATTCATATATAATGTAGTTTCTTTTAAGTTTATGTGATGTAAAATCTATGTGTATATGTGTGGTTGTTTCTTATCTGGATTGTGTACGCGTCATGTTTAATACTTCACACAATTATTCTACTTGTTGAGAATATGTTTGCATACATGGTTGGTTTCTGGTTTTAGTCAGAGGCTTAGATGACAGTGGGGTTCTGTCTTCTGCCGGTAATATTCCCGGATTGGGGATGTTACAAAGTTAGTATCAGAGCGGTATTTTGAGAGTCAGTGACTGCAGTGGGAGATTAGTAGTGTCTTATATATGTAGTACACCCGGGGAACTAATATATAAGTGAGCTACTTCTCCAGTGTTCTGTTCCGAGGTATGTCTCATTCCTATTGATTATATCTCTTTTTGAATTCAATTAACTATTTTCTTTCTTGATTACCTAGATATCATGCTACCTAGAACCAGAGGCAAAGGTAGGCTCAGACGTAATCGGGCACCTTAAAATGTAAACCCAAACCAGGGATCAGTGGCATCTCCCCCCCTGATGTAGATAGGGGACCGAGAGAAGAACCGGTACATGAGGGGGTTATGAGAGCAGATGAGGCAGAACCGGTAGTACAGGGTAATGAAGGATTAACTGCGGGAATTCAATAACTTTAGCGTGCTTTAGCAGCCTTTGCACAGTTAGTTATGCAACAGCAGCAGCCACCAGGCCTAGGGGTAGGAGCTGCAGAACCTGCAGTTCCTAATCTACCACCACCACCAGAACCTCCTTTGGCTCACCAGACTGTAGTTCCCCCAATGATACCAAATATTATAACTTCTCAGGCAGGACCTTCTCAGGGTTATATTCCAGTTGTAACTCAGGTGATTCAGCGGCAGGAGCTACAGATTTCTTTATATGATTTCCAGAAATTATGTCCACCTACCTTTTCAAGAGTAGAATCCTCCCCTGACCCCTATGGATTTATTGAGGAGTCGGATCGTATATGCCTAGCTTTGGGGTGTTCAGTAGAGAGAGTAGTGGAATTGGTTAGTTTCCAGCTGAAGGATGTTGCTAACACTTGGTTTATGGCTTTTCAAGGTAACCGGCGACGTGATGCCCCTCCTATGACTTGGGTTGAATTTAGCACAGCATTTTTGAATAGGTTTTTGCCTCGGAGTGTTAGAGATGCTAGAGCTCGAGAGTTTAAGCAGTTGGTCCAAGGAGAACAGATGAATGTTTCAGAGTATGACATACAGATCACCCGACTTTCTAGGTATGCTCCAAATTTGATCAGTACTGAAGAAATGAAGGTGAAACGGTTTGTAGATGGACTTCGAGATTATCTATTTCGATCTATTCGTGTTACGGAGACTACTTCATACACACAGGCTTTAGATGCTACTCTCAGGTTTAAGGCTCGGGTCAAAGAGAGACAGGCTGAGAGAGAATCCCGAAAGAGGCCGAGATCGGAGGAGAGGGCTAGACCACAGCATGGAGGTCATGGTAGACGGTCTCAGACATCCGCCTCTCCCCATACACGACGTGATATGGGATTGATGCAGGGAGACTCAGACCATAGACCTATTCAGAGTATTGTGTCCCGTATAATTTCTTCACCATCGGTAGCCCAGCCAGGGTGAGGTATTCCACCATGTGCGACTTATGGACAACCTCATTCAGGAGCTTGTCGACTCGAGAGTATGAATTATTATCGATGTGGACAAGTGGGTCATCTAAAAGGGATTGCTCAGTACCAAAAGCACAATTGTCATTTTTCCGTGCTACTTCATCAGCGCCCCAGCCTCAGCAGAAATGAAATGGGGAGGAGAACATAGATCTGTGGTGAGGGGACAGGTGGCAGATATTGGAGGACAGCCAGTGCATGATCGAGGACGTGCCTCCACCAACAGAGCTTAGGGTAGAGTTTATACCCTCACACCACAGGATGCTCAGGCATCTAATATTGTTGTTACAGGTACATTGCCACTTGGATCAGTAAATGCTAGAGTATTATTTGATTCAGGAGCTACTCATTCATTTATATCACCATGTTTTGTGACTTATCTGGGTAGAGATATTGAGGCATTAGATTCACCCCTTGTTATAACTTCACCAGTAGGAGAGTCTATAGAGGTTACACAAAGATTGAAGACTTGCCCAGTTGCGATTGATGGGCATACGTATTAAGATGATTTGGTGGTGCTAAGTATATTGGGATTTGATGTTATTCTGGGAATGGATTGGTTAGCTGCACATAATGCAGTGGTTGATTGCCGGGAAAAGGTTTTCACCTTTTGTACCTCTGATCGGCCGGTTAGTATATATCAAGGAGATATGAGTATGGTACCCCATAATTTGATATTGATAATGCAAGCATACAAGCTTCTTCGCAAGAAAAATGTGGGATATCTAGCATTTGTGATGGATAGTAGAGCGCAGGAAAAGAGTATTGATCAAATTCCGATGATAAGGGAGTATCATGATGTTTTTCCTAATGAGTTACCAGGGTTGCCACAGGATAGAGAGATTGAATTCTGCATGGATATAGTTCTTGGCACGCAGCCCATATCAATTTCTCCATATAGGATTGCTCCTACAGAATTTAAGGAATTGAAGGTACAACTACAAGATTTACTGGATAAGGGGTTCATTCATCCCAGTGTGTCTCCGTAGGGGGTGCTCCAGTATTGTTTGTAAAGAAGAAAGACTGAACATTTCGACTGTGTAAAGATTATCGACAGTTAAATAAGGTGACAATTAAGAATAAATACCCACTACCGAGGATAGATGACTTGTTTGATCAGCTTCAGGGAGCTCAGTGTTTCTCAAAAATAGACCTTCGTTTGGGATATCATCAATTAAAAATTAGGGAAAGCGATGTATCGAAGAAAGCTTTCCAGACTAGATATGGACATTATGAATTCTTGGTAATATCATTTGGTCTGACCAATGCCCCTGCAGCTTTTATGGATCTGATGAATAGGGTGTTTAGGCCCTTTTTGGATTGATTTGTGATAGTTTTTATTGATGATATCATGGTGTATTCACATAGTGAGCAGGAACACGCAGAGCACTTGCATCGGGTACTACAAACTTTGAGAGAGCACAAGATGTTTGCTAAATTCTCTAAATATGAGTTTTAGTTGTCCAGAGTGGTGTTTTTGGGACATGTGGTGTCCAAAGAAGGAATTGGTGTAGATTCCCAGAAAATTGAAGCCATCCAGAAGTGGCATAGGCCCACTAGTGTGACAGAGATTCGTAGTTTCTTGGGTTAGCAGCATACTATCGGAGATTCGTGGAAAAATTATCTAGAATAGCCACTCCGTTAACCCGGTTGACACAGAAAAATATGAAGTATGTGTGATCATATGCCTGTGAGAAAAGTTTCCAGGAGCTTAAACAAAGGTTGACTACAGCTCCTGTTCTAACTTTACCCTCAGATCAGGGGGGTTTATGGTGTATTGTGATGCTTCTAGAGTGGGATTGGGATGTGTATTGATGCAAAGAGGAAAAGTTATTGCCTATGTTTCTAGGCAGCTAAAACCTTATGAACAAAATTACCCCACCCACGACTTAGAGATGGCAGCCATAATTTTTGCCTTGAAAATATGACGACATTATTTGTATATTGAAAAGTTTGAGATTTTTACTGACCATAAAAGTCTCAAGTATATTCTGAGTCAAAAATATATTAATTTGAGGCAGAGGCGATGGATTGAGTTGTTGAAAGATTATGATTGCTCAATATTATATCATCCTAGTAAGGCTAATGTGGTAGTTGATGCCTTAAGCAGGAAATCTATGAGGAGTTTAGCTCATCTACCATCTGAGAGGTGGAAACCAGCTAGGCAGGTGCTGAAATATATCTCAGATGGGGTAAGCTTTCAAGTAACAGATCAAGGAACGTTGTTGGCACAGATTCAGATCCGATCTACACTGGTGGATGAGATTAGAACTGCTCAGGAAACAGAGTTCAAATCCAACGAATTAGAGATAAACTAAAGCAAGGTGTGGATGAGAAGTATTATGTAGATAATGAAAATCTCCTGAGAAAGAAAGGCAGAATTATTGTTCCTCTAATTCCTGAGTTGAAAAACTCGTTGTTAGAGAAAGCCCACGCCTCATCCTATACTATGCACCCTGGAGTTACCAAGATGTACCATGATTTAAAAGATCTCTATTGGTGGGATGGTATGAAAAGAGATATAGTGGAGTTTGTTGCTAAATGTCTTACTTGCCAACAGGTCAAAACAGAGCACCAGAGACTGGCAGGGAAACTTCAAAGTTTGGATATTCCTGAGTGGAAATGGGAGAAGATTACTATGGATTTCGTAACTGGGCTTCCTCGTACTTCGAAAAGGTATAATTCCATTTGGGTGATTGTGGACAGTTGACAAAATGCACACATTTTCTACATGTAAAGACTAACTTTTCAGCAGCTCAGTATGACAGGCTGTATCTGGATAAGATAGTATCATTACACGGAATACCTATCTCGATAATCTCTGCTCGAGGTTCTCAATTCCCATATAAATTTTGGCAATCATTCCAAGAAGCCTTGGGTTCTCAGTTACGTTTTAGTACAGTATTCCACCCTTAAACAGATGGACAATCTGAACGTACCATTCAAACCTTAGAGGATATGTTACGAGCTTGAATAGTAAATTTTGAAGGTAGCTGGGACCAGTATTTACCACTTATGGAATTTTCCTATAACAATAGTTATCAGGCAAGTATTCAGATGGCTCCTTTTAAAGCCTTATACGGTCGGAAATGCAGGTCACCAGTGGGATGGTTTGAAACAGGAGAACAAAAATTACTTGGGCCTGACTTGGTACAGGATGCGGTGGAGAAGGTGAAGTTGATCAGAGGGAAAATGAAGACGGATCAAAGTCGCCAGAAAAGTTATGCAGTGTTGGGTTTCTAATATAGTCTCAAGATCATCACAAAGCATGAAATAAGAATGAATAATTGAAAGAGTGGCGGAAACACACTTACAATGATCGGATGAGATGAGATGCTCAACAAAAATTCCTCATTTCCACTTGATGAGTATTCGGCCAAGGAAGGTTTATTTTGTTGAAGAAAATTTCCAAGCTCCAAGCTCCAAGCTCCAAGAATGAGATCCAAGCTCCTGAATCTATTCTCTATCACCTTTGTTTGATCCACCAAAGTGTGCTAGCAAAAATAGCCTTTGAAAAATCAAAAGAAAAACCCTAGGTTTCTTCTCTTGAGTTTTGGCCAAGAGAGTGTTTATTGGAGATAGAATATTTTTGTTGTATCAAATGAAAAACCCTAGTGAAAAAGTGAAAAAGAAAAGCTTTTAACATTTCCAAAAAGTTAAAACCCTTCCCCCCCCCCCCCCCCAATTTTCTCTCCAAAAGTCAAAAGGTCAAAAGTCAAAGTCACTTTTCATAAAGAGTTTGACTTCCATCACACATCAATGACATATGATATGACTCACGATGTGATTTACGATGTGACTTGCGGCCGCACGCGATTCAAAATCAGCACAATTTCGCAAACACATTCTGGGCTCGGTTTCGATAATTCTAAATTAACGATATTTCTGATGCCTCGTAAACAAATCTAATTTACTATTCACGTCGCTCGAGAATTAATTCTAAATTAATTCTAGTGTCCAAATTAAAATCTAATTTTAATTCCGAATCGAAATCTAATTTCTTTTAATATATTGAATATATTATTTTATCGATTAATTCCAAATTAATCTTTCTCTCTCCTCTAATAGTACTTTATCCAGATAAAGTTTCTCCGTTTTAATCCCAGATTAAGTTTGAATCAAACATCATCGGTGAATTCTCGGGAAGTGACCCAAGAGATCTCCGGATATGTTGGCAGTAAATACGGTCGTCGGACTATCCGAACACGTACGTACCTCGTACTACGTTTTATCGATTTACGAGACAAGGTTGGCTTCTAGCAAAGCGCCATGCCTACCCAATTCTCCAGAAATATTCTTACTGGAATATAAGATCTATATCAGGCGTAGTATACCGTAGTATCGTGTATAGCGATCCAGTATTTGATGTCAAGTGCAAAGCCTAGGGCTGGAATAATGTCTGCCCCGTACGAAGTACATATCGGATATCATGCAACTAGTCTCTTTGAATCGGATAATTATGACCTGGTCATATTATCCCGATGGTTGCAACACTATAGAGAACTAGTTCTGAATCCCTGCGTGATCATCATCTCCATATGTCCGAAGTGATACTTCTGTCTTGACATCACATCCAATACACCACGATTCTCAATAAACTCAGAAGAGGCGTACACAGAACCTGTTAAAGCCCTGGACGACCAAAACCAAAGTTTATCGATTGTCGTAAGTACTAGCGATGCAAGTCTCAGGTTAAGACCAAATACACCTACCCTGAAGCGGACTCCCATAGACACATATACATACTACCAATGGGATTCCGTGGGGTCTATCCAGAGCGAAGCTGTTTTCCGTACCATCGGTAAAACACGACCTCCTATCGCACTTGCATAAGTATCCAATACTTAAATATATGAGGACTATGTCGTTATGCCCTCACAACGCGCACAAGTGCAATACTAGTCTATTCCGCATTATCGATGTCCAATCTCGATAATACTACGACTATGGATATTTAATGATTAAACCTTAATGGATTGATGTTGTCTTATATCATCTCAATCTGGTACTAATCATATGGACTTCTACCCTTTCTATTAAAGTAAATAAATTTACAAAACGGTAAAAGGCAATTTCATTAATACATAGTTAATTTTGTACAAAAACACAATGCCTTTTACAAACAGTGACGATATGGGTCATAACTGTCCAACAATCTCCCACTTAGCCCTATAGCCAGTCACTCAGGCATCTAATACCTGAACTATGTACATGTCTCTCAAACTTATGCTGAGGAATAGCTTTCGTCAGCGGATCTACAATGTTGTCATCCGATGAGACCTTCTCGACCCTCACATCGCCACGATGTATGATCTCACGTATCAAATGAAACGTCGAAGAACGTGTTTGGATCGTTGATGAGACGGTGGTTCCTTAGCCTGCACTATAGCCCCGTTATTGTCACAATACATGGAACGGGCTCAGCTGCTAACAGAACTACTCCTAATCCAATTAGGAATTTACGGATCCAAACTGCCTCCTTCGCTGCTTCTGCTGCAGCAATGTACTCCGCTTCTGTTTTTGAATCGGCAACAGTATCTTGCTTGGAAGATTTCCAGCTCACTGCTCCATTATTCAAACAAAAAATGTACCCTGATTGCGACTTATAGTCGTCTTTGTCGGTTTGGAAACTTACATCGGTATACCCAGTTACCGCAAGTTCTCCATCTCCATAGATTAAGAAAGCATCCTTAGTTTGTTTAAGATACTTTAGGATGTTCTTAACCGCAATCCAGTGACCTTCACCTGGATCGGCCTGATATCGACTACACATGCTCAAAGCATATGAGACATCAGGTCGTGTACATATCATGGCATACATGATCGATCCGACTACCGAGGTGAACGGTATCCGACTCATGTTGTCTCTCTCATCTTGAGTTTTAAGACACATGTCCATAGATAGATAGACACCATGTGACATTAGCAACAGTCCCCTCTTGGACTAATCCATGTTGAATCTCTTCAACACATTGTCAATGTACGTACTATGGGAGAGTCCAAGCAGTTTTCTAGATCTATCCCGGTAGATCTTTATTCCCAGAATAAAGGCTGTTTCTCCCAGATCTTTCATGAGAATTTCAATGAAAGCAATGAAGCAAGCACCACCGAATGGGAATGTCATTGCCTATTAGCAATACATCGTCAACATAAAGGACAATAAAAGTCAGTGCTCTCCCACTAAACTTCTTGTATACACAAGGATCATCTTCGCTTTGAATGAAATCATATTCTTTTATGATCTCATCAAAACGTTGGTTCCATAACCGCGATGCTTGCTTCAGTCCATAGATGGACCGATTTAACTTACAAACCTTGTTTGGAAGTCTAGGCACGATAAAACCGTCAGGCTGTTGCATATAAACATCCTCCAAAAGGTTTCCGTTAGGGAAAGTGGTTTTAACGTCCATCTGCCATATCACGTAATCGAAATATGCAGCAATAGCAAGCATTATCCGAATGGATTTAATCATGGCAACGGGTGAGAAAGTTTCATCGTAATCGACACTATGTCGTTGACGATACCCATTCGCTACAAGCCTAGCTTTGTATGTTTGTACGTTGCCATCCATGTCGGTCTTCTTCTTGAAGACCCATTTGCAACCAATAGGCTTTACGCCTTCTGGTGCATCAACAAGTGTCCAAACTTGGTTGGTGTACATGGAATTTATTTCGGACTTCATGGCCTCTTGCCATAAAGCGGAATCGATATCTTGTATCGCTTCCTCATACGTAGCCGGTTCATTATCCTCAATGAGATTAATATCTACATGAGGTGAGATCAGAAACCCATACCTCTCAGGTAGTTTTCTGACTCTCTCCGACCTACGCGTCCCTTGTGTAATAAGAATTGTGGTACAGTCTCATCCCGGCAGGACTGTCTTGTCCGTTGAGGA